>SWEM01000319.1:0-35675 GCA_019593585.1 Nitzschia palea | reverse complement strand
CTTTGGTGTGGTACTCGTCGTCTGGTCAATAATAACAATGCATCACCAGATCCAGATCTATTCAATCGACTATTTACAGTGGATCTATCCACGAGATCTTGGTATTGGGGTAGTTCGGCAGCCATCATTTTCTTTCTTTCTTTCTGTTGTTCAAATTTTTGTTACAAGTATGTACGAAGCGACCACAAGCAAACCTCTACCAACACTTCTTGCAACGAGAAGGAGCGCTCAAAAAGTCGGTCCGAGACCGCCGGACTATTTAATTGAAGTTGTGGTAGCGGTTCTCTCCCAATAGCCCTCCCTCGTCATGATTGGAGAGTGGGATTCTCGACCGTTCCAGAAGTGGCGGAGAGATCACGACAAGGGGTCGGATAGCTACCAGCTACCAGGTATCAGGTATGTACAAGTACCGGCAGGTATCGCTAGCGGAATGTGTCAATCGGTACGAGTACCCGGTACATGGTACGGCCCCTACGACAGTTCAAAGAGAACGGTCGGGGAATCATTACGTCACTGTCGGAAAAACCACGGATGACAAACTCGCGTCGCTTGTTGGATACCGTATGTCGTAGGTACGTTGCCACAATTGCCCTATCTAACCATAGCGAATCTGATTCCCATCGGCCGAATGGGTTCCCAGGTTCTCCATATATACGTTTCCACTTTAGGTGGGCTTTAAATGTACAATTCCAAGGACTACGATTACACCTTGAGTCAACTTTTCAAATTGCAACGAACTTCAAGTTGATCTAGGAAAATCAAGTTCGAACATTCCTTCTCCTTGATTTTCAGCGCTGTCATCCGTCTTGGTAATTGCGCAGTGCGCCACCTAGCAGCACTGCAACTTGCTGTGATTGACCCAAAACGTTACTAACGGTATTTCGCCCGTCTAGTTTCTTTACTGTTAGCACTAGCTGTTGCAAGAGTTATAGTCAGTCGAATCATCTCGCACACATCCATCTTGGTCCTGATGGTGGTTTTGTCCAAGAATGTGTTCCACGAACTGCTGAGTGACACGGAGGACTAGCGAAGGAAAGAATGGGACGAGTGCATTCACAACTTGTCTAGATCACTTCAAACGCCCATTCATCGTTAAGGGACGTGATATGGAGGAGACGTCAGGTTTCTATTCTTGGCAAGCCGGAAGAATGGGCAAAACCATCAGCTGTTATAATTGCGGGAATGGAAGGTTTCGGAGGGAGCGGCCGGACATTCCAACGAGCCTACGTTAGTGACCACGTGACTTTGGGAAAATACTGCGACAATGGTCTCTTGTTGGATTCGCTTATAGTGTAGGTTTCTGTAACTCGTTTTGGGTTGGAAACTTGATGCGTTTTGATGTATTTTGGAGGAATGGGGGATGAATCGAATAGGTGCGCATTGTTGCTTGCCGGCGATAGGGACGCTTGATTTAGTATTTTGACTCAAATCCACCATTGCAACTCTTATCTACGCACCGTATTCAACTCACAATTCAACTCACAACACTGTCCACGAAATCTTGATATTTTAGGGGTATGGGGATTGTTCTGACAATATGTCATGGGTATGGGGGTTGTTCTGACAGTCGCTCGTAGCAAGGAGCTACTAATAGTCCATGGGAGATAGGTAGATTTCCTTATCCGTAGATTGCCCTCAAGGCACCTCTTGGACGATGAAGTTATTCACGGGTGGCAGTTGATTGTTCCGCTGTCCTTTTTTTAATCAACCAGACCTGCTCCCTTGACATGTCACCAAATTGGCAATGGGCCAATGCTGAGCGAAATCACGGGAAACCCCTCCAAGCCCAAAGCAATGATTGGAGAATCGATGTATTTCTGTTTCGCATACGAGTCGGTCGTAGTTGACTTTAACTGGGATATGACGAGGAGGGTGGGTGGGACTATCGAAGTCTACGTCTTGCGCGGCAGTTCGAGCCGCCTCGAAACTTCTAAAAAGTAGGGCTGTGGATGTGTGGAGTACTTGAGAGTCGGAGCGTTTCAAGATTTAGGGAAAAGTGGCTTGATGATGCAATTGTTGGCAGTTGGGTTCATTGTTCGTTCGTCGACGGACCACGTGGGCCAAGTGTCGCATACAGACATTACTGTTCTGTTTGGAATTGGACAAGGCAAGGCAAGAGGAGCAGCTAGAACGACCGACTATCAGAGCATTGCTGAAATGGAAAATGTCATGGTTAGTATGGACGACAGCCAGACCTACTCCTAGCACCAGGCTCTGTTGTTTGGAACCAAATGGTTGCGCTTATATTGAGCTCACTTGACTCGGACGACCAATTACGGTGGTATGACCTAGTCCGTTAAGTCAAAGATACCGGATTCCATGTCTCAAACACCAATGGCACGTCTCACGTCGCCCATTCTATTGCGCGCAATGTTCTTCTTTTTATTATATAGTATGGATTCACTTGTCAGTTGATTTCGCACTTTTTCTCTTTTGACACAACTTTCTGTGCCATTTTCCTCCAGACATTTCATTCATCGTTGACCATGAGCAAAACTGACGACGGCAGCGGCGGCGAAGGTACCGCGGCACATTACGTCTATGTTCGAAGCGACGAATATGCCTGGATCCCTGCGCGACTCGTAGAACAAGGTGAAGAAACCGCCAAAGTGGTCATTCCGCAATATGAATCCGAAGAGTTCATCATGAGCGATGGTGGCAAGAGTGCCATTGGATTCAAGTCGGCATCTGTAAAGCTCAAAGATTATCAGGGCCGAGCACTCCCGTTGCAGAATTGCGATAGCGATGGTACACTTCAGGAAGTAGATGACCTGGTAGATTTGCCATATCTACATGAGGTACGTTGGTCGTGGATCGATGGGCTGGGGTTTGGATACGTCTTGTTCATGATTAGGATCTTTGTAGGGTTGCTCTTCTATTCCATGCATTCCCGGGAATGCCTGCGACGGAGTTACGTTACATTTATCCCAGTCGGAGAACCTGATCCAAATACAGTCTTCGGCGGGTCTCAAAAGTTGTAACCGTTATATCCCTTTGTCACTTGCCTTCTCATTGTCGTTTTGTTTGTTCAGGCCGCTATTCTTTACAACTTGAAAAAGCGATTCTCAGATGGCAAACCATATTCTCGTCTTGGTAATATTGTCATCGCTGTGAACCCATATCAATGGCTTGGGGACCTCTACACTGAGAACGTTCGCATGCATTATGCACAAAAGATTATTTCGGATCACAATGATCCAGATCCACGTAGTGGATTACCGCCTCACCTTTATGAGGTATCCAGCTTGTGCTACAAGGGTCTTGCTGTCGAGCGACAAAATCAATCCATATTGGTCACCGGTATATCGGGTTCCGGTAAAACAGAAACGGTCAAGATATGCATCGACCATATTGCAACTATCCAACACGACCCTAACGACAGGTCCACTGGCAACTCGATGGTTGTCAAGCGTATTTTGGACACTAACCGTTTGTTGGAGGCATTTGGAAACGCCAAAACTCGATACAACGACAACTCGAGTCGATTCGGAAAGTATACTACACTTCAATTCCATCATATCGATGTGAAGAAACCAGGAGATCTACCAAAATCTGCCTTGGTAGGATCCACATGTGAAGTGTACCTGTTGGAAAAGTCTCGTGTTGTCTTTCGCGATGATACCGAGCGTACCTTTCACGCCTTTTACCAACTTTTGTCGGCGCCCGATGATAAGAAGGCCGAGATTTGGGAAGGACTCAAGGGGAAAAGGAATGAGTCGTTTGCCTATGTTGGTAGTTCTCCTTATGTCCTCGTTGATGGAAAAGAGGACAGTGCTCACTTTATCGATACTAACGCTGCCTTGGAACTTATTGGTATAAGTGGAGAGAAGAACTTGACATTGTGGCGAGCTATCGCAGCATGCTTGCAACTTGGTAACTTGAAATTCAAGCCCAAGCCTGGAGATGAAGATCAGACACTCATTACATCCTCGAAGGAGCTCAAGGACTTGGCTGAGCTGATTGGATGTGACAATGATGTTCTAGAAAAGGTCTTTACGGAACGTACATTGAAGTGCCGTTATGGAGAATACGTGGTACCACTTCAAGTTGATCGAGCCAAGGAATCTGTGGATGCATTTGCCAAGGAAATTTACGCCAAGACATTTTTGTGGTTGGTGCGTTCGATCAATGACGACACCTGTGCCGAGAACAACTACCATGGTGGTGCAAGTGTCAACTATGGCATGATTGGTTTGTTGGATATTTTCGGCTTTGAATCATGCCCTATGAATGGATTCGAGCAGTTTTGTATCAACTACTGTAACGAAAAGCTTCAACAGAAGTTCAACCACGATATCTTCGCAGCTACACAGGAAGAGTATATGGCGGAATGTCTGAACTTGGATGATATCTTGTATGATGACAACTCTGATGTGTTGGAGTTGATTGAAGCCAGGTTCGGTAGTATAGTCAGCCAACTGAACGAAGTGTGTTGCTATTCCATGGGTAAAAATCGAGTCTATGTTTCCTGGCGCCTCCGCAGTGACCTGAGATCCTTCTGTTTGATCCAAAAGTGTACTCTCCACAGCTTTGCCTTTGGAATCCATCACTATGCTGGAGCTGTTATTTACAACGCTCGAGACTTTGTGGTTCGCAATACAGATTTTTTGCCAGGGGACATTTTCGAAGCAGCCAAACTTTGCAAGAACGAGATCATCTCTCAACATCTGAAGAACAACCGATGCTCCAATATGGAGGTCAAGGACGAGGAACCTCTGCGCTCGCGAGGCCCCCCCAAGCTTGCAAGGCACCCGTTGCCTGATACAGCGATGACTCAATTGCAGAACCAATTGACCAAGTTGATGAACGGCCTCGGTGAGACTCAATCCCGCTACATCTGCTGCATCAAACCCAATACACAAAAGCGAAAGTTGATAATGGAACATATCTCAACTTTGAATCAGCTTCGAGGCTCTGCTCTTGTCTCTGCTGCGTTCATGTCTCGTTCGACATATTCCCACAAATTGTTCCATGCAGAAGTTGTGGAACGATATCGAATGCTCAATGAGGGAAATGGCAAGATTGTCTATCCCGATGTGAAGAGTGAATGTGAGGATATTTGCAAGAAGATGTTGAAGCATTTCGAAACTACCAACATTAAGAGTGGCAAAACCGAATGGGGGTTTGTAATTGGCAGAATCAGATCGGAATTTGCTATTGGCAAGACTCGGGCGTACTTTCGCACGGCATTTTTGGAGCACTTGGAGTCGGAGCGTTCCAAGATTTTGGAAGAAGTCGACGATGCAACTATCGACTCGTGGGAATATTGTTCGTCGACGGACTATGTTTGAAAAATATATGCATAGATTTCTTGTTGCGTTTGATATTTGACAATACGAGACCAGTAGCTGGCAATAACGACAATCGGCGACTGAGAGCCTATACGGGGAATTTTGGCTGTATGATGAGGTTTGGACTACCGGGAAGGTTACAGTTCGTCAAAGCTCGACTTCTAGCCCTTCAATTTGCTCGGCTAGTTCGAGCCATCTCATTTCCTTCTCATCAATATCTAGTTTGACCTGGTTCAGTTGATCAGTCAAAGCTGCTAGAACAGACCATCCTTCATTGCCACTATTATCAATCTTTGCTTGCAATTCTTCTGCGTTGGACTTGAGCTTTGTCAAGGCTCGTTCCAAGTTGGTCATTTCTTTGTTGGCTTGTCTCACAAAGTTCCTTACTTCGTTTCGTTTGGCCTTGTCCTCCTTGAAAGAATTCTTATTATTTATCTCGACGGTTTCGTCCAAATTTCGTTGAATCTTGTCATTTTCCAATTCGACGAGACATGTTGCATACTCTGAAAGACTCCCTTGAAAATCCTTGACGATGCCGTTTCCTTCAAAGACAAACAGGTGATCTGTCACCTTGTCGGCAAAGGCACGGTCATGACTAACCACAATCAAGACCCCTTTGAAATCGTTCAAGAATGATTCGAGTGCCGACAAGGTATCCAAATCGCAATCGACAGAAGGTTCATCCAACAAGAGAACATTGGGTTTTTGTGACAAGACCGAGAGAAATTGGAGTCTTCGACGTTCTCCCCCCGACAAGACTGAAATTCGTTCACTCCATCGATTACGGGGGAATTCAAATTGTTTTAGTAGACGGCGTGCCTCATCGTCAGTACCTTCACCGTCTTGCATTTGTACTTGATCGACGACAAATTCCAAGACGGTTTGTTTCTCGGCTGCTGCATCAAACTTGAGACCCAATTGATCATAGACACCCAATACGACAGTGTCGCCAATCTCAATTTCCCCAGCATCGGGTGGTTGTTCGCCAGTAATGAGTTTGGTAAAGGTCGTCTTGCCAATCCCATTGGCACCGGCCAGACAAATGCGATCCCCCGAACAAAAGTCGTAGGAAAAGTCGTCTAGCATGATGCGGTCCCCAAACTTAAGAGAGACGTGTCGCATGGAAATAATTTTGGTTCCCAATCGGGCTTGTCCGGACGACGACGACGACACTTGCATGGATAAATTGGGATCCAATGGTCGAGGTTTGGTAGCTCGTTCTAATTTGTAAAAGGCATCGATTCGTGCTTTTGATTTGGATTCTCGGGCTTGGGGTTGTCGTCGCATCCAATCCAACTCGATACGGTATTTTGATTTGGCAGCTGCAATGGCCGCATCTTCATTGGCCAGTCGTTCTTCCTTGGCCAATAAATAAGATTCATAACTTCCTTGATGTTCAAAGAGTTTTCCACGATCCAATTCTAAAATCCTATCACACACATCTTCCAAAAATGCTCGATCGTGCGTCACCATTAACAAGGTGAGTTTGGGATCACTAGTGAGTAAATCGGCCAGCCATTGGACTCCAGCCAGACTCAAAAAATTGGTTGGTTCATCCAATAGCAAAACATCGGGTTCTTCGACCAAGGCCGCACACAGGGCAACGCGCTTGCGTTCTCCACCGGATAATTGGGACAGGGGTTGATCGAGCAAGTGATAGATGCGAAGTTTGGTAGCAACCTCATCCGCCTTGGTCAAGACGGCCCATCCATTGCGAGCCTCCATGGCAGCAGTGGCTGCGGTAAATTCCTCGGGTTTCGAGTCGGCTTGTAATGCTGCCACGCGATACCGTCGGACCACCTCGTAGACATTGGTCGTGCTAGTGGTGGTGGTCGAGGATGATGATGATGATGATGATGATTGAATTCCTAATATAGCATCGGCGACGGTTATATCCGAGGGCATGGGAGGTTCTTGTTCGACATGGGCCACCTTGACCCCCCGAGACTTTTGAACGAGTCCCGTGTACTTGTAATTGGTATCCGGAAAGGAAGCGTCATCCCGACAAGTTTCGGCGAGAATTTTGAGAAAACTGGATTTTCCCGACCCATTCCGTCCAATCAAGGACACTTTGGCACCACGGGCCAAGACGTAATTGACATCTTGTAATTGCCACGTTTCTCCGCCATTATGAGTGCAACTCAAGTTCTCTACCGAAATGGCTGGGGGAAGTAGTGTGGACGGTGGTGTCGTACCACTATTGTCAGTGGCGACGGCGTACTGTGGAACCCCAACAGCGTTGTTGGATTTTGTGACAATGGGAGTCACTAGGACAAATGCTCGAGTCGTAGCATGATTGGGATAAAAGAGTGCCTGTACCAAGAGAAGGAACCGAATCCTTATCAATGATGATTGCCTCATACCGATAGTTGACTTCTATTAGTACATGTACCAGGTACCGGTAAAAGTACAGGGGGCAGAAAATCTGCTGCGATAGGGCCTCCCCACGCCTCTGCCACGCGGAAGCAACTCCGTGATACTGTATCTCGCGGGGAAAAATGGGAACCTCGAGGCCGTTCGGTTTTGTGTGATGCTCTCTTGTCACTCTAGTGCTGAAAATTTTCACAAGACCACCTGTTTAAATATTTGCCCCTGTATAAATGTACTACGATTTACTTACGGGAGATTTTACGGCTCGTCACACTACCGCTACGAACAGGTCACTTGGCACAGTCGACAATAAATTTAGCTCCACGCCAAGTTGCTACACGAACCCCTTGCGTGGGTTCATCGCTTCTACTTATACTATATGCCAAGAACGCGAACCCAACCTTTCTTGGATGGAGTCAAAAGGTGTTCCTCACGATATTTGCATTGTAACTTTATTAGTGGTATGGGGTCATATCATTGAAAACCAAAGGCAATGAAATGATGATGATTACCGGTACAAGTACCAAGCTTACCATCTTTTTGCTGGTCACTGGTTTTTGTCACCAAGGCACTGCTGCGGATATCCAGGATTTGTCACATCAATCCAATGGTGATTCCTCAGCTTTATTAGAAGAACGCGAATTACCCGATGCAATTCATGTCCGGCCTCGCCATGGAAGTAAAAACTTTGATGACTTTGCTTTGCCTCGAGAGCAACAGGCAGATGTTGGTGGTGCAGATGTAACAGGTACAGACGAAGATGATGAAGATGACACAACAGATGAACCCATACTATGGAAGAGCTTTCAAGACTTTGAAACGTTGGAACTAAAAGACATTGTCTATGGCAGATCATTTCGGGGTATTCAATTCAATAGACGACGACTCAAGAAAGCTGGTGCAGGAGGCGGTGGTGGAGGTGGAGGCGGAGGAGCGACACCGTCAGGCAAGCTAAAGCGGGGGCGAAAGAAGCCGAAATTGTAGTGTGCATGTTAAGAACATAAAGAGTTTAGATTGATTATACGACAAATAAAAAGGAAATCCATCTCGTTTTGTAACTAACATCTTGAAAGAGTTCACAAAAGTACTTTCAAAATGACACCAATGTTGCTGGAAAGTCACTTGTAATCACAAACAGGTTGCATTCCAAAACGAATAATTGCGGTTGGGGATGAGTGCTCGTAAGTTTCGGGGCAGGATCCAAACGATATATATTTCGTCATTCCTTTTCACCCAATCGCTATGAATGTCAGGAACAAGTGCAAGATGGTGCCGCTTCCAGTCATTGGCTACGAAAGGTCCAATAATTGTTGAACAAACGGCGAAATGGAACCAAACGAACTCTCAAGGTACTTGTACCTTTGCAGTTGATTTTGGTAGTGGCAAAGAAGATAGTGACCTGAAATGGTAATTCGAACGAGTCGAGACGACGGCAAGACAAAAGATGGAAAACATTTGGTCGATGAAAATCGGACTACCGGTAGGTAGTGTGGTCAAGGGATCATCGTTGCCCATGGCGGGTGCAGAGGTCCGATCGACCCAATCAGCTCGATCCAAAGAGGCCAAATGGGAGGCACCAGAAAAACCTTCCAGGTCAATCACAACAGTGCAAAGTCCATGGCAAAAGGAGGCGGGCGAAGAAGGAGTCTACCGGTAGATTTGCCATTTTTGCCGACAATTTCTATGCATGCCATCATCTTTCTTGTAGCGGGCAACCAGTCCAATAGAGTGTCTTTGGCAGATGCAACAACGGCAGAAGATCGACGGCGTGAAGAAGTATTGGAGGAAGAACTGGGATATGATGATAATGTACCTCCCACACACCATGCTCCATCTCGTTCTATACGAATTCCAAGTCGACAAGAAAGATTCCCCGTTAGGTCATGGTCGTTTTTTTGCACAAAAAATGTCGGTTCGAGTTGGTAAAAATTCCTTTCGAGTCGTGTCCATGACATTCACATCCAAACGTTGCAAGGCAACATTGTAGAGTTCGTCCAACACACCCCATAGCAGGAGACGCTCTTGTAGGACCTATTCCAACGAGGGACGTTGACCACGTCGAAAGATTCGAACATGACTTTCCTGGAAGTCAACCGAGACCATCCCAGGACCATCTTGTGTAGTAGACATATCGAAAAGCCCATCTTCGTGATAATTATGACTCTCAAGCTGGTACCGGTGTCATGGTACATGTACTGGTACCTTATACTCGTACCTGGTACATCAGGTGGCGGTTGTGAACTGCGTACTGACTGTGAGTCTCAAAGCAATCCAATGAGTCATGGAAGTGGTCATTTAGCTGCAGTCATTTCGATCCTTCGTACGGGCAACCCGTGTGTGGATTTGAGTACCAGGGACCTCGTAAAGCGTAAAAAGGGCAAGTCACAACACGTTGTGGTGGATCTTCGAGCAACCGGTAGTGCCGATTCTCGTGGAGGCAGTTGCGAGTGTTGTGTGTGGAGCTTTTAGTGCGCTTACTGCAATCAACAGTCATTCCTCATTAATAGACACAGCTTCCTGTGTCGTTACACTTTTCTCTCTTTTTTCATCTTTTTTTGTCAGTAGCCTTGCACCATGAGCAAGTCTGACGGCGGCGGCGGAGGTGCCGTTGCAAATAATGTGTACATTCGCAGTGAGGAATATGCTTGGATCCCCGCTCGACTCGTAGAACAAGACAAAGAAACAGCCAAAGTGGCCATCCCCCAATATGAATCAGAAGAGTTCATCATGAGTGATGGTGGCAAGGGTGCCACTGGATTCAAGTCAGCCATTGTCAAGCTCAAGGATTATCAAGGTCGAGCACTGCCGTTGCAAAATTGCGGTAGCGATGGTACCCTCAAGGAAGTGGATGACATGGTAGATTTGCCCTATCTTCACGAGGTGAGTTAGATCCAACAAGTATTCGATTGTATCTTGTTGAATATATCACCAAGATTGGTGATTAGCTTGGTAGTGACCCCTTGCCCTCCTACTCCATGCATTTTCGGGTCCATATGCCATAAAGGAAAGTGAGGGGATGAAACCTGGGATAAGAGGGGTCACTGGTCAAGTCATTATGAAGGCACTGGGTACTACAGCCTTACACTTGTGATCCTGGCATCCTTTTCTCACTCTTCTTTCCATCGTCACCTTGTTTCTTTCAGGCCGCTATTCTTTTCAACTTGAAAAAGCGACACTGTGATGGCAAACCCTATTCTCGTGTAGCTGACATTGTCATCGCGGTTAACCCGTACCAATGGCTGGTAGATCTCTACACAGACAAAGTTCGTATGCATTATGCCCAAAAGATTGTTTGGGATACCAATGATCGAGATCCACGTATTGGTTTACCCCCTCACCTTTATGAGGTATCCAGTTTGTGCTACAAGGGTCTTGCTGTCGAGCGACAAAATCAATCCATTTTGGTCAGTGGAGAATCCGGTGCTGGAAAGACAGAAACAGTCAAGATTTGCATGAACCACATTGCTACTGTGCAACAAGACCCCGACGACAAGTCCACTGGCGAATCCAAGGTCGTGAAGCGTATTTTGGACTCTAACCCCTTGTTGGAGGCCTTTGGTAACGCCAAAACTAGACGTAATGACAACTCGAGTCGATTCGGAAAGTACATTATGCTTCAATTCCACCACATCGATGTGAAGAAACCAGGAGATCGACAACGATCAGCCTTGGCAGGATCCACGTGTGAGGTATATTTGTTGGAAAAGTCTCGTGTTGTCTTTCACGATGATACCGAACGTACCTACCACGCCTTTTACCAACTCTTGGCAGCTCCTGATGATAAGAAGGCCGAGATCTGGAAGGGACTGAAGGGTACCAGGAATGAGTCGTTTGCATATGTTGGTACTGCACCTCATGTCCTTATTGATGGCAAAGAGGACAGTGCTCACTTTATAGACACTAACGCTGCCTTGGAACTTATCGGTATTAGTGGAGAAAAGTACTTGTCATTGTGGCGTGCTATTGCAGCTTGCTTGCAACTTGGTAACTTGACGTTCAAGCCCAAGCCTGGAGATGAAGAACAAACAGTTATTACATCCACAAAGGAGTTCAAGGACTTGGCAGAGTTGATTGGATGTGACAATAACGTTTTGGAAAAGGCCTTTACGGAACGTACCATCAAGACCCGTGGTGAAGAGTACAAGGTCCCACTCAAGTCTGATATTGCCAAGGAATCTGCGGATGCATTTGCCAAGGAAATTTACGCCAAGTCATTTTTGTGGCTGGTGCGTTCGATCAACGACGCTACCTGTGCCGAGAACAACTACCCCGGTGGTGGTAGCATCAACTATGGCTTGATTGGTTTGTTGGATATTTTCGGCTTTGAATCATTCCCTGTCAATGGGTTCGAACAGCTTTGTATCAACTACTGTAATGAAAAGCTTCAACAAAAGTTCACTCGTGATATCTTCCGAACCGTGCAGGAAGAATACAAGGCCGAAGGTCTGAACTTGGATGATATCAAGTATGATGACAACTCTGATGTGTTGGAATTGATTGAAGGCAAGCTTGGTATCATCAAGCAATTGAACGAAGAGTGTGTCCGTCCCAAGGGTAACGATCAAGCCTTTGTGAGCAAGGCCCTCCAAAGTAACAAGGCCGTCCCCTGTTTGATCCAAAAGAATACTTTTGACAAACTTGAATTTGGTATCCATCACTTTGCTGGAGCTGTTATTTACAGGGCTCAAGACTTTGTGGTTCGCAACACGGATACTTTGCCCAGTGACATGTCCGAAGCAGCCAAACTTTGCAAGAATGAAATCATCTCGAAACATTTGGACAATAGTAAATGCACCAATACCGGAGCCAAGGATGAAGAGGCCTCGGGCACCCGAGGTCCACCCAAACGTGCCAAGAGTAACCTCTCAGCCGATACTGTGATGACTCAGTTCAAGACTCAATTGACCAACTTGATGAAGGGTTTGAATGAGACTCAATCTCGTTACGTGCGTTGCGTCAAACCCAATACTCAAAAGCGAAAGTTGGTCATGGAACACATTACTACTATGGAACAGCTTCGATGTGCCGGTGTGATCGCCGCCGTCTTGATTTCTCGTTCGGCCTATCCCTCCAAATTGCTCCATACCGAAGTTGTGGATCGATATGGAGCCCTCAATGAGGGCAAACCCAAGGGTGGTTACCCCGATGTCAAGACAGAATGTGAGGACATTTGTAGCAAGATGTTGAAGCATTTAGAAACCACCAGCAAGAGTGGCAAGACTCAATCTGGATTTGCCATGGGTAAGACTCGAGCTTACTTTCGCGCCGGATGCTTGGAATACTTGGAATCGGAACGTTCCAAGATTTGGGACAAGTGGGCCGTCAAGATTCAACGACCGGCTCGTGGCTTTATTGTACGTCGACGAATTATGCGTGAAAAGTATGCCAAGTTTGCCGAGGCTGTCATTCCGGTACAATCGTTGTTCCGTTTGATCTTGGCCAAGAAGAAGTCAGCAACTGCCAAGAAGGATAAGAAACGAATGAAGCGCATGGGTAAGAAATCCAAAAAGGCAGCTGTTCGTATCCAAGCCACCGTTCGTGGTTTTATTCAGCGTCCCAAGTACCGAGCGGCATTGAGGACGAAGAAGGAAGAAGAGGATTTGGCGAATCAATTGGTGAAGATGCAAGACAAATTGTCCGAGGCCGAAGAACAGCGCAAGCGTGATTTGGAGGATGCCAGATTCCAATTCGAACAAGAGATGGAAGAATACAAGGAAAAGTTGGAAGATCAATTGCGTGCCGAGGCTGAAAAGCAAAACAAGTCGGCGCAACAACAGACCTTGATTGATGAATCGGGCAAGATTATTGAGTATTTGAGAAAAGAGAACATGAAACTCCGACAGCAATGTGAGAGTATGAAGCGTGACTACAAGTCGTTGAAGGAGAACAATGCTCGCTTGATGGAAGCCAATGCCTCGGCCAGCAATTCGTTCAATCAATTGAATGAACATGCCAAGGGCTTGAATGCCACCAATGCCCGTTTGATCAAGAATGTTGACACGTACAAGAAGCAACTAGTCAAGATGAAGGAAGATTTGAAGAACCGTCAGGCCTTTTATCTTGCCGAAGCCCATGCTCGTGTGGCCTACCAAAAGACCTTGGCCCGAATTGTGGCGCAAGTGCAAGACAAGTCACGAGATGCTCAATTGGTGGAGGATGTCGTGATCTGGGCCTTGGAATGCGAGGCCGAAGCCAAGAGTGAGCGTGCCGCCCTTGAAAATGCCGGACAACAAGCACCACCTGGTGGTGTTTCGGCGGCTCCCGCCAAGAAAGCCAACAAACCATCGAATGATTCGGACTCGGATTCGGACTCGGACTAGGTAGAAAAAAGCAAAGAACTCGATGGTGGACCAACCTCATGTTTGGAAGCCATGAAATCAAAATCTCAAACACTTACTTTTGTGTGGCGAATGATATTATACTAGTAAGATATAAGGACCTACTAATCACAATGATATTCACGAAAACATGTTGTTCACAAGTAATGCAACCCTCTAGCCTTCGGTTTCAATATAATACTCACTGTGAGGTGAGTCCCGTCTACACGGATTTTTCGAACGAGTCGCGTACCATCAACACGCGAACGACTGTTATTTTTACCGTTCGAAAACTCCTCCGCACTCCGTAGTCGTACGTTGGCACCATTATTCCTAGCGCTTTCTGCCAGCTATTTACGCGTCCTACTAGTTGCTGTGGATTCAGTGACACGAACCACATGAATGGGTCGCACGGGTTTGACCTGGCCGGTTGTGGCGTGGTGACGTCCGCCCGTAGGATGTTGACGCCGAAGCACGAAGGGAAGCTGGGCACGAAAAAAAGATACGGCAGAAAAAGGAATAAAAAAGTCAAAGAAGAAATTCTGTAGCCGCGTAGACATCAGCGTTCGTGACCGTGTGTTCCCACACCCAACACACACATTCCCAACCTCTCGAGGTTTTCTGGTGACAGAATCGTAGTTGTAACGCAAAAGTAAAGCAACGCAAGTCTACCCGTAACAGTTTGCTTTGTGGGGCTGTTGTTTTTGTTTTTGCTTTTTGCTTTGTTGTTGTTTCCTTGCTGGTTGCTTGCCTGCTTGCCGCCACAGAACAAGTCTCAAAGAACGATCCGGTCAAGCGCAGAACAGGTAACACGAAAATGTCACTTGACGAGAAACTAAACGAAATGCCGGACTCTGTGGTAATGCCCGGAGCGGACGATGAATCCAATGCAGCGAATACCTCGCTAGATACTTGGGATCATGCACGATTCTTGCTGGAACAAGGCAAGATTCTCTACAACTCGTGGACCTCCGTAGACGCCGGATTGTTGGAATTCCAAGCCGCTCGAAACGTGATTGAACAAGTGGATGCTCCCGAGTTGCTCCTCGATTCCTCTTTGTGGATTGCCCACGCCCACATGAAACTCAAGCAATACGATGCTGCGGCACAGAATTACTTTACCGCCATTCGTATCATGGAACAGCAACACGGCATGTATTCGCATGCGACGGAACAGGCCTATCTCTGGCTCGCCAAGGCACTCGGCGACGCGGGTGACGTTGCCCGATCCCTTCAAGCCACTCTCACTGCCGCTCGCATCGAACACTACTTGGCAGGTCCCGTCGGACCGCACAAGAGTCGAGCGATTCTACAACAGTCCCTTCACAAGGAATATCAATACTCTGCCGCGGACATTTCCACCATGTGGGCAGAAATGAAAGAATCGATTCGTTGGGAACTAAAAGGTGACCGTTTGGTCAAGGCACGCGATCCTTCCGGGGCCTTTCAAGCCTACCAAGAAGCCGCTACTCTCGAACGCCTACACTGGGGATTCCAAGATAACCTTCGCTTGACATGGCTCCATCGCAAAGCTGCACTGGCCTTGGTCCAACCGACTACCGAACTCATGACCAAAATCGACTTGGTCGATTGCCCGTTGCAGCATCAACCCATGTTTTGCCAGGAACTACAACAAGGCGACGACTATTATCTCGGAAAGTTCTCGCCAGGAATGGCCACCGAGGCGTATGCCAGGGCCATTGGGGCATTTGAAATGGTGGCACCCTCACCACACGGAGTACAAGTGTGGCAAGTGGGTCTTGGATTGATTCTTCCACTCTTTATCTTTCTTTACCAATGGCGACGATTCTTCAAATCGCCCCTCCAAGACTGGACCTTTTTCAAGCACTTTGTTGCCAAGGAAACCAAGGATCCTAATTCCAATGCAAAATTGAAGCCCGATTTGTTGGCCTCTCGTGGAACGCAATTCGAGGCACTACAAGAAGACGTCAAAAATCTTTTACCTCCATTGGATCTACTGGCCGAATCGACAGCAGGACAGGAAATCTTGCCAGCACTCCAAGATTCTCGATTAGTCTCGTTCAAATATCAAGATGATGTTGCCTCCAGTGTGGAATCTTTGGGAAGGGTCTTGGCGGGATTCGAAACCCACATGGAACTCGATCACGATGATGTCCTCCATACCGACTATCATCAGTTGTCACCGATCGAGTGAACAAAACAAATGGAAGATTTTTCATAATCCAAGAAAAAAAAGAGAAAAAAGTTAGTAGTAGATGCGGACGACGACTATTTTGGCAGTTTGTTGACATTCCGTTGTATAGGGGGATACTCTATCATACCATATTATTATTTTAGAAAGCGCAGGTTGCATTTTCCTTGTGACACAAACTGTTTGTTCTTTGCAAGAAGAAAATTGTTGATTTTTGCACGTAATAGTTTCCATCAAGTTCAGCTGGTTCACTTTTGGTGGGTTGAATAGTATCGACTTTGCTACATACTATAGAGAGTAGTGTTATGTCGACAGTAGTGTCACCAACATTCCTTTTCACAATTTTTATAGTAGAAATATATAGAATCTGGGTACCTGGTACAGGTACTTACTATCAGTACCCAGTCAAAGTAGTAACCATCAAGCCGTAGACAGGTAGGTAATTGGCTGGTAATGTGTACCAGGTATGGAAATCCATCCTATATCTTCCTTGACACCGAATCATTAATAGTTTCACATTGAAGAATCCGTGAACTTTGGAGAATAGTTCCCGGTATGCGGTCACAACTATACCGGAACATCACGGATAGCCAGAAACTCTAACAACAAATTTGGAAAGCAGGAACTATCCTTCTGGGTGACGCGTACCTTTCCAAAAGGCTATCCCGTTCGATTTATATAATGATCCCATATTTCGAAAATCCCCTTATTAACCTCGAGATTACGGTGCAGGTGAATTTAGGGGAATCGTTAACAACATCGCATTCCGTAGTGTCTCCCAGGAAACCCTGTCTTGTTCCACAGAAATGAAACATTTATTCTGTCGCGAATAACGAGAAAATCGAAAACCGTTGAACACTGACGAACGAGGTTCTTGTCGCGAACAATTAAGGTGCGCCTTCAAATTGCCATGTGCCTACAGTCATATCGACGAGACATTTTCATCGAAGAAGGCGAACTGAATCATTTGATTCGCGGTTTTCGATACCATCATCAACCATCTCTTATATTATATTTGACGAATAATGTTCCTTGTCGACCTTGCTGGCTGTCGTTGAACCTCTACTGCTCAACGTCGCGCCTACCGGTAGATGCCGGCACTCGAATCACATATAAAGAATACAGAAATTCCGCCACATCATACTAACAGCTAGCGGATTGTGAGCTGGAGTGATCGTGGACGGCCCTTTCATCTTCAACACGTCTTCAAGGCAGGCGTCAAGGAGGAAGAATCACGATGCTCCAAGTAGGCACTCCCGGTTCAAAAACGATGTCATGCTAATCCAAAAGAGTAAACTCCATCGTCATATCCTGCACATAAATCTAACAACACGACAAGCATCCTCTAGCATAAAACAGAGAGTGAAGCATTTGGCTGCATTTGTCTTTTTTATAGTCATATGATGTGTAACGTTCCTCTTCACCATTACTTTTCAACTCTCGGTGCATCAACAACAGCATGTCTTGATCGTCCAGAACTGATTCTAGTGGACGATAACGCAAGAGTTTCCGCTCCTTCACGAATCTCTGCTAACAAATCGAGTTTCCAAAAGATGAGTCGATGGGATAGCACAGGGTGTCTTCCCCGTCTTGGTAAGGAGGAACTTGCACTAACGCCAAGTACAACTTGTGACACTAGCCCATCTCTTTTGAAGCATCGCAAATCGATGGATACCAACAAGGGCTCCTTGGCACCTTTCACACCAAGATTGCGACGATGCCAGTCAGACCAATTGTTTCACAGTGTTTGGGGTGACCGTTGCAAGAACTCTTTAAAGCCCGACCAACCACTCCGACGACCGATGCGGCATTCACTTATGGAGATGCCGAATCAACTCCAGGATGATTCTCCTCCTACTTATCCACCGCATCAATCATCTACCAAATCCAAAGTGGAGGCAACAACCGTCACTGCAAATGTACCAGCTAAACTTTGCCAGCTTCCCTACGATGTATCCCCTGGATCACCATCGGATTGGCAAGACTTTACAACGGATCTAGATTCCGACGAAATGGTGGGTCTTGACTGGGATGATTGATTACCAACGGAGACAATGTAATGAAAAGGCTTTATCGCTATCTACACAACAAGCTTTCTCAACACCCGGTAACGAGTCCTCATTTTTTCCAAGTGTCAAGAATGACTTGAGGGCTTCATGTAAATGTACCTATCTACTTGATCTACAAGTTAACCCAAGTTTCAAGAGGAGCATTCCGTAGATACTTGCACTGAAAGTGTCTACTACCAATGTACCATATTGAATCCCATAAATTAAGCACTTCTTGTTATCCTACTGTATTCTATCGGTACGAAAATTTCATGTTGATTCATGCGCTTTTTTGAGTGCAGGATAAGAACTCTCTAGCTAGTGATGCATTATGGTATTCCACCATCCAATTGTTCATATCTTGGTTCTTCCAGCACAGAGATGCCAGACGAGATGGTGGCTACCTGGTCCTCATCCATTACTAGGTGCACGAAACAACAATCAGCCAACGATTGAGCGTTCGATGATTGTCAACAAAAACCACTCCTACGGTCTTGCGAAGACAAGAAGCCATCACGACCCACAACGCTACTTCCGGCCGCTATTGCCGCCGGGGTCACGGGCGGATAAACAAGAGTCTCCTATGGAAAATGAATCGAGTTAGAATAATGAATAATGTTCCATGGTGAAGTGTGACAGCAAAAAATGCTTACAGTTAGGTCTAGGGACTATTTAACAAACACGGGCCACTGCGAAGTCACGTTGTTGAGGTTAAGCACAATCGGTATCTAGCTTGCAAGGGCATATATCAACGACCTTGCTTATTACCCTCCCACACACAACATATCCAATGATGTTAGAAAAAAACATAAAGTGGGAGCAAGACAACAAAAAATCTCGGGCAATGCCAAAATAAATTTGCTTGTAAATACGATACAGTAATAATAGAGGTAAAGGGAGATGAAACTTTTTTGGTTACATTCCCTTCCCCACGTTCGACTTCTTGGTTTCACAGTCGTAGGCGACTCGTCCTCGCTCGTCCTTCTTCCAGCCAGCACTGAACTGTGAGAGCAAGCAAGGAGAACGTTCAACCGGCCGAGCGACGACGTGAGCTTCGGCACAGCTTGAAATGATCGTCCTTGAGTTCGCCTTGGCGTTCATCGAAGTATTAGCTCTTCAACGACAACAAGAACAGCAACAATTGAGCAATCCGATCTTGCATCCAGCCATTATATGGAATTAGCGAAGTACTAGTAGCTAGTAACAGCCAAGCAGCCAGCCAACAACGAACGAACAAACAACGCGAAGCTCGGAAGAAGCAAGAACAACAACAACAACAAACTTCGTCTTCATAGTGCAAGATAAAAAGGGGAAAAATTGTTGTCCTAACTAGTTAGTGACGAAATACCAAGGGTCTGGAAGGGTTGGTAAAAGATATCAAAATGCAAAATGTTGTGCAGTCGAGTATCCATGGGTAGTTTTCTATGTAGTTATGGTAGCTACAATGATACCAAACACAAGAGAAACCCGACTGAAAAATCTTCCCAACGGAAGTACCGGTACTTGTAGGTGGGCGAAGCAACCAGGTTGGAAACCAAGAGCCATTCTTATTTCTATTGATCATCAACAGGAGTGAAAAAAGTCAATCATGCCATTGCAACTCTTGCACATGCCTCTCAAGGTGCCCTGTCGTCATGATTTAGTCCAACCACTAGCCCATTGGTTGGATGACGATGAACGACATGTCGAATATCCATCCAGCACTCGCCATGATGACGACTACATCAACGACGATGAAATCCCTGTTGCATGGATTGTTCCAAAACCAGCCTTTTCATCCGTCGAATGTCGATCGGAATTGTTACGTTTATCAGCCCTTCGAAATTGTTTGACGGAATCATTACAAGATTCTCACAAGGCTGCCTTGGAGGATAAGGCATTAGAAGATTGTCAAGATTATCATGCAACCTTGTTGGAATTTGAAAAGCGAGGCTTTCCGAGTGTCGAAACAGAAGCGACTCTAGGTATTTCATTAACATGGAAGGGTGCTTTTGCTACCAAACAACAAGAAACGCATCATTCCTTGGTATGGGATCGAGTGGGATGTTTATGGAATGCGGCCGCGTTACAATCCTTTCAAGCATCGACCTTGTCTGATCTTTCAACCAAAGATGGTTGCAAAGCGGCAATTTCTCTTTTGCAATCTTCCGCGAGTTTATTAACCATCTTGCAAGAATTGGTAGGACCACAAGACTACACTACCGTCGATTGTTCGCTGTCCATGTTACAATTTTGGACGACACTATTCAAAGCGCAAGCACAATATTGTATTTACAAAATGGCCAATTTGGGAGGTACTACTCGACAACATACCACATTGGCCTATTTAATCCAAGCAGCGGCTGGTCTTTATAATGATGCTCTATCCTTGGCTCAAGATCCTCGTTTACAATCCGAAGTACCCAAACAGGCCCAACAATGGGCAACCCACTGCAAGGCACAATCACTCACCTGTCAAGCTCGGGCATCCTTTCATGTGAGTATTGATCATCGTCTTCAAAAAGACATGGATCCGAATTGGCTCGTCTGGCTCAATGTGTGACACAACTCAAGGAATGTATGGATTTTTGTAAGACGGCCAATTTAGACTTGTCCGAAGTACAAGGTTTAACTCAATTGGCACGGGATCGTCTCGAACGAGCGCGGACCGATAATGATACGATCTATCTGGATGATGTACCCAAAACCTTGCCCGATATTCGACCGCAAGTCATGGTCAAATCCAATTTGCCCCTTCCCGTGACAATGATGCAACCCAAGGTCTCCTTGTTTGCGTGGTGCTCCCCCTAAAAGGATGTAGACATACATTGAAAAAACAAAACTCTTGACTACCAGAAAAAACAAAAAAGAAAGTTCAGGAGTCGGTCTCGAGGAATCTCACGCCAACCGAGTATCCTTGGTCAGTTTTTGAGAGAGTCAGTTGGAAGGTCTTTTCAAACTGTCGGTAGACCCATCTCCACATTTTATCCCATCCAACCACCTTCGTCCATTACACAACACAAGAACGTGTTCAAAACAAAGAACTACTGAAGATATCTTGAAGAGTATTCTCCAACGTCTCCTCGAACACGCGCTCCATTGTTAGGTAAAGTTCTGGTTGAGAGAGCGGATTTACACAAGCAATGTTCGACCAATGATGAGCACCATATGTGTCTACCCAACAATTTGTTATTTTCCATAGTTTGTTGACGCCCGACCAGTAGCAATGAAGGCCTAGATCATGCAGCATATCTATGCAGTCAATAAGTTTCTGATTGCCCCAATCTCCCAACATGTGAAATTCAAACTCCAAATAATCTGTTTGTTTGAGTGTTCTCTGACCTGCCTGCATCACGGTGTAGTCGAAACCCTCGACGTCAATGGAAACAAAAGGAAGTCTATCCTCGATGCTTGGGTTATCACACAGTTCAATGCCGACATGTGTGGCAACAAACTGATCCATAGTGATTGCTGGGACATCGACACAGGTCATATGTCCTTCTTTCGATGCATTCTTGCATGCTGCCAATCCCAGATTCTCTGTCCCTGCTGCTCCACTGGGAAACGAAATACTCTTGAGATTCGGCCTGCCTGTCAAGGCGTAATGATGTACTTGAAAGCCGTGTAATTCTGCAGTTGTCATTTCGGCTGCGCGTTTCAGTGCCTTGAAGTTGGATGGCATCGCCTCAACACAATAAACTTCTGCAGGAGCCCGGAGTGGCCCTTTCTCTATTTGCGGGACTGATCCTCCTCCCTGGTTGCAAGTACCAGTACCTCTAATTTTTAAAGCCTCCTTCCACTTTGCCTTGTCAAAGACGTCTGAATTCCTTGAAATAAAACGAGCAATGCTTAATGAATCATATCCCTTGTTACAACCCAAGTTGAGGAAGAGAAATTTCTTTTTTTTCGTGGCTTGTCTTTCAAGATATTGAAGCAGCCATGCGTCCGATGTTGGACATCGTGTTTGTTCATTAAAGTCACTGGCTGTACGAAATGTTCTACGAATCAGCTGCCGTTCCAGTATATTACAAGTCTTATGGATGTCGTTCCAATGTGCAGCTGGAACTGACTCAGCGCGACTAACCGTCAAAACATTGGAAGAACACATAGCCAGTGTGGAAACTGTGTTCATGTAGTAAGTAACATGAGCTGTTGCCAAGAGGGCCACAAAAATCAAAAGAGAACAGCCCCTTTGGTAGTGCTGGGTGGCTTGATTGAAAATGATTACCACCATTCTTTGCGTTTGAGATACCTGGTACCTCTATGGATGTGACAGAAATTCAAACACGTGCGCTTTTAAATTACGGATACTCGAATTCGACGGCATGAAGCGGACGATTATTGGAGGACATCGGGACATTACGCGATTGTTCGCGATTGTTTTGGTCGCTTTTTGATATCTTGCTGTTTTCAATCCAAGAAGCGACAGGCAGACCATGTGGTGAGTACCGGTATACCAAGAGCATACTCAAAGCTGTTCGCGACACAATCTGTCGAATGTCCTTCCCTTGCCATGGATTGTTCCTATGCCTACTACCTTTTCCTCATCAATCCCAAAACCTTGCCCGATTATTCGAGCGCAAGTCATGGTCAAATCGAACTCAAGGTCTCCTGTTTGCGTGGTCGTGTTCTTCCTAAAAACATGCCATGACATCGAAAAGGAAAGAGAAAGGAAACAAGCCATGGATAACGGCAATACAAAACTTAAAAAGATAACGCCAGCCAAATTGTTCAATGGGTGGTATTGTATGGGTATTGTTTCTTGGTACCGAAGTATCTCACGCCACCTCCCATGGGTCCAAGTTCAAGTGTTTGATTTCGCGAAGGATCACTTTCTTTTCTACCTATTGTTGGAAAGTGAAATGGGACGTTTAATGAACGTTATCTTACATGGATGAAATATCACGTTTATATGGATAAGATATCACGTTTGAAAGATGAATCAAACGTGAAATACAAAGATACGAAAAGAGCGAGGACTCGAGAAATATGAAGAGTAGAAACTAATCACTTTATAGTGAAAGTCTTAGACTACGATCAGACAATTGCTATTGCAGTAGATACTATTAGTTATCTGGGATACTACGAGATATCAGAAGTCCTTTAAGAAGGATTCAGAGTGCTAAATCAACACCTATCGGCAGTCCCATCTCCAAATTTCATCCCATGATCCTACCACCATCGACACGACTGAAGATACGCACTGTCACTTGCCATCGCATGTTTTCGATAATGAAAATGATATAAGAAGAATCTATAATCACAAAATTGCTATTGTGTCACTATGAATCCAGTAGTAGCGCAAAATGACGAAATGTGTCCAAACGTCCAATTTCTACGGCATTCTGCATGGGGTCCGAAAATCAATGGGATGTTCAATGGTAAAGAATGAGGAAGCGGTCCTTTGTCCAAGTGTATCATCGTTTCGAAACTTAGTGAGCCAGCCTCATCACCGTCAAACCCGTCAGTTGCTTGTCCCAGCAGTCCCCGCGGACTCTTTATCCCCTCTCACTGCCGATCCATGTTGGAGGCAACAAAGAATGGTCCTTTGAAGAAGATATCAAAGAGATTCCACGTCGCTTTTGGTATAGCATTGGTGCTTTGGTTTCGTCGTGCATATCAACCTCCACTTGTTGTCAGCGCCTAGTTATATTTGTTGAAGAATCTCCTTTCGAGTGATTCCTAGCCGTCGTTCGACTTGATCTACCCCACGTTGCAGTTCGTTGACAACCTCAAATATTGTTGGTCGCACGGAGGGTTCGTAAAGAAAACATTGTTGAATAATTGTTGCCAGTAGCCGTTCGGGTCCGTCTTTCTCAAAGTATTTCGGATCAAGTCGACCAGTCTTGCCTTGAATAAGGAGTTCCGATGTTTCGACTTTATCGTCATCGGCAAGAATAGGGTCGTCGCCGGTCAAGAGAGCATACATGTTATTTCCTAATGACCATACATCCACCTTGTCTGTGAGTGGATCATTGCGATATTCTTCGGGAGCTCGCCAAGTTCCATGTCCCTTTCCATTTCTATGTTGACAATAGGCTTGATGTGTTTCATCCCACAAGAGAAATTCAGCTCGGTTGAAATCGTTCAGTTTGAGAACTGTTTTGTCTTTATTCAATAAAAATTGGCCCAGTTGCACATCCCCATGAATGATCATTCCATTGCCAAATCCATGAAGGTCAGCAAGGCTTTCGGCCATTTCCAAGGCCAAAACAAGTTTTTGTTCTGGTGTGATGATTGCGTCGGGGGCCTTGTGGTCCTCCTCGGCGTAGATTTGATCTTGAATATCTCCATGATAAAAGAATTCCGAAAGTAAGGAAAGGCCACAATATCCATATACATCAAAGGTACGAGGACTCGATGTAAGTCTTTCCGCCACGATTGCATCCATTCGGACATATTCCATCATTTCCAAATCGGCATCACTAAGTTTGTATCGAATCTCCTTAATTGCAATCTTCTCCCTGAAGGAATCAAAGGTATGATCAACGGAAAAACTTCGCGAAAGGCTCCATGATTGAGATAGGTCATATTACTTTCCAATGTGCTACCAGCAGCATAGTCCAATTGATGCAATTCATTACATGTTGGAAAGGAGATTCGGTGTTCCGCTACTCGCCGACATGATGATGCAACATCCTCTTCAGGATTGACACCATCATAGGCGACTCGGCGTCCTCTCACAAAGTCATCGTCAAAGGCATAGTAATGTATATAGTCCTTATCTCCATCCAGTAACCAATCATCATCTTCCTCTTCTTCCCTCTCAATGGCTTCCTCATCGAGCATGTCAGAAAAGGTATCAAAACGTTCTTCACGGGGTACCATGGGATTGTGATTGATGATTACAAGTCCTCCATAGTCAGGACCCAAATGTGTTTCAGCCGGTGTGACCTTTTTTGTGCCGTCATCAGAGCCTGAGCCAGATTGTTCCTCTTCTGTTTCAACGTCGGTCGTTATATTTGGTGGTGGAAGTTTGATTGCCATCGTTGGAATAGGATCACCAATAATCGTAGGAACTTCTGTGGATTCATCGTTTCGTTTTCTTTTCGAGTATTTCCGTAAAGACGTAGGTAATTCATTCTGCTCATTCATTCTCCGTTGGTCAAACTGATGTCGATAGGCTGGAGGAGAGTTTTGTGCCAAACTGTTGGTAGAGTGATCCCCACTAGCACTTACAACGAGCCAATAGAGACCAAGCACGACACTCCCCACTCCCATACTGATCACAATCACTTGCAATTTGAGGAATTGTTGCCATTGTGCTTGACGACTTCGCTTCCAGCGGCGTTGCAAGGTGGAAACACCGATTGGGATATCCCCACTACCGATCGAGGAAGACTGATCATAGTGCCTTGTAGTCGCCCGCTTCCGTGGACCCGATGAAATCCCTGGTGAGAGATCCGATGCCGAGTTGATCATTCTCATGGTATCAGTACTCCTCCAATCGTCGGAATTACAAGTACGGTAGCTATTTATCGGTTGTGTTTTACTTCTTCATGGACAAAAAGGGACTTGGTGGGGTCGTTGGTAGCTTCGCTCAGCTTTTTCCGTTTTCACTCACAAGGGCTTCACAAATGTGCTTTCTTACTTTTCAAACCTGGGAGAAGCCACTCACCTTGGTCCGGTTTTCGCGAAAGGGTGACGGGCGTGAGTGGAGCACGCCAGTCATTGGATGTCAGGCAAACTTGCAGGTGCATCACCCGTTCCGAATCGGAGTATGGACAAAAGAGACCGACACCTTCCTATGTTTTAAAAATTTGATCCATGGTAGTTGAGTAGAGGCACGTGGACAGGTGCCCTTTGTTTATTGTTATGAAACGTGGAGAACGAGGGGATAAATTCACTCGTGTGCCGCGATTAATCCTGCTCGCGTTTGCCGCACCTTGGCGACGTTGGAGGGCACAAATACCATCCGTTGATTCTTCATGACGAGTGGTTTTGTTGGATTGGGAAAAAGGCGAAGGGATCACCACGCTCCTTACACAAATTCCTCGCTTGCTTTCTTGTCCGGTCACGACGTCACGACTCACGACTCGTGTCTGCTTCTGGTCACAGTCAGCACATGGCACTTGGAACCCAACCAATTGATGCTAATCGTCATCATTCTCATCCTATCAACTGATCCGAACTGCCACAAGATACCACTGTTTGCTTGTCTCCACAATGCGAACCATGCTTTTGTTCCAAGATGTTCGAAGGGTTTTGACACTGCTGCTACCAGTAGTAGTAATGTTCATCGTCAACCAACCTGCACTGGCAACTACGGCCGGTAGTGTCATAGAATGAAATGAGAACACGAATCTGGTTGCAACTCTTGCTTTGGTATTGTTGGTGTCCAAGGTCTACAAATTCACTTTACTTTCCGCACTTTCAACAAGACGACAACAACAAACAAAAAGAAACATCAGTGTCTTCTCCCAACTCTCATTATCATTCGGGTATTCAACAACAACAGCAACACAACCACGAGCACAGCAACATGAGTGTCAATAAAATCCTATCGACGACGGGTCGTTGCACCTGTGGCAAGGTTAAATTTGCCATACAAACACTCGAGCCCTCTCCACCACCATTGCGACTGGTTTGTTACTGTTCCGATTGTCGAGGGTATTATGAAACATTGGATCGTCTCGCCATGGAACAGGGTTCGCCACCATCAGCTATTTTGGATGTACGTATCGGTACCCAGTTTTGGCAGGCTAGCTTGCCATATGTGTTCGTGGTTGTTTCTAGTATATTTGTGACAAGAAGTATACTCACTTCTATGCCTATCCCTGTTTTTCTCATGCTGATTCTTTCTCCCCTGTTCTCATGCATAGAGTTGGGGTGGTGTGGATTGGACTGTATTGTATCCCCGCGACGTGACCATTTTGGAAGGCAAAGAGCTCTTAAAAACAACGATTATTCGTCCTACATCCCGTGTCCGGCAAGTGTATGCGTCCTGTTGCCATACACCCTTGTTTCGATTTGGTGAAATGAGTGTGGTACGTCGCCTCGCTTCTTTGTCTTGAGGGCTCGACAATAAGCCGAAACAAGATCCATGTCTAACAAACTTTTTTGTTCCATGATTCTTTCGACTTGCTTTCTAAAAAGTTGATGAATTCCAATGTGATTCCAGCCGAAGAACGATCCAAAATACCTTTTGATTTTCGAATCATTGGCCGAGATTCGTGGAAACAACCGCAAAAACAACAAGACAGTAGCACGATGGAACAACCCAAAAAGCCATCCATAAGTTGGTCCGTTCCATTTCGTTGGTTTTGGGTCATGCCACAACACATTCGCAAAGATTTAATGGCACCCTTACCCTTTGATGTTCCAACAGTTGATGATGTCAAGGCAGGCAAAGTCGAAGTTATCAAGGGATTTCAAAGTGGCTCCAAATAAAGAACCCACACCACGTGCCATCTGACCAACACGCAACGGTTCAATGTATATAGATATTTTTATACTTTTCAAATCAAGAATGGATTGGGAACTGACCCAACTTAACTATTGTTTTGTCTCACTATACATTTCATAGCAACTGTGCTACATAATTTCTCCAATACAGGATGCTTAAATCACACAGACTACCGTAGAACTCGGAATAATGATAGGTACTAGTATCTGGTATGGTACCAGGTACTTTGCAGCAGGCATCCGTTCGTACGCCGCTTCAATTGAGTGACGTACCCACCGTGTCACCAAATTCGCTGACGAATTGAAGAATCCAATTATTATACGTAGGCACAGCAATAGGTGTCAGTAGTGCCACATGGCGAATAGCCCCCGCAACTTTTCATGGGAGGAATCTTTTTTGTCAGCATACATTTGACATCATTTCTACTGGTGCAAATCAAGATCTTCTTGCCATTGCGCATTGTGTTTGTATTAGAGTTTCTTGTGGACAATGAGAATATTCCAGCTATCGAATCCTGCAACGACCATGCTGTTGGCGTCGTCCTTCTCTCTGTTTCTTACTACGTCAAGTTACCATGTCAGTGCTCTAATGATGCCAATCGGATCGCGACCCACCTCTGTTCCTGGAGGGAATACGGCCAGTCGATGGAATCCATTGTCAACACCCATATACATGTCTTCTGAAACAACGGTATCAACGGCAACAACTACAGATTCCACTGAATACCAATATGATCTTGCCGTGGTGGGAGGGGGTGTGGTAGGTGTTCAAGCCGCCCTGGCAGCGGCAGCACTCTCCAAACGTGTGTGTTTGATTGATGCCCCACGAGAAGCAGGTGTTTTAATGGATGGAGACGAAGATTTAAGTATCGGTGCTCCGACCGGTCTCTTTGGAAAAGCCTTGCGTGACACGAGCAAACGAATCAAGGTATCCACCTTGCGTGGAATGGGGTTACGAGAAGATAGGTGAGTAGCAAAGACCAACTTGCTTCTGGGCGATAGAGTTCTTTTTTGTCTAACACCAACATTCTGTACATGCATACACAAATACATAAACTCATGGTTCCTTGTAAATTTAGCATTTGGAATGAAATAATCAGTTCTTGTTTGGACTTGGCGGCATCCAATGCCAATGATATTCGTCGACAAATGGAAGAATCGGGAGTTGACTATATCGAAGGTCTTGCAACATTTCCAGATTCGGGAGATAGTCATACTCTGCATGTTCAAAAAGGATCCTCTTCTTCTTCTTCTTTGGAACGTGTACCCGTAATGGTTGATAAAGTGTTGATTGCTACTGGTTCGACACCCTTTTTACAAGATGGAATTCCCTTTGATGGGAAACGAATCTTTGATTCCGATTCGATCAATCAATTGGATTTTTTGCCCAAATCCATAGTGATTACCGGGAGTGGCATTATTGCGGTGGAATATGCCAAAATCTTTCGCAATTTGGGAGTCGATGTGACCATGGTCATTCGGGACAAGGTTCCTCGGAATGCCTTGATGAAGATTGGTTTGGACAAGGATGTGGCGGCTACCTTGGTGGCGGACATGGTCCGCAGTGGCATTAAAATTGAACGTAATGCCCAAGTGGGAAAATTCTTTCTGGATGAAAAAAATCCTCGGGCTCCCATGACGATTGAATTGCAAGCCAAGGGTGGTGGACCGCGAGAACAAGGCGGAGCCGTGACGGAACTCAAAGCCAATGCGTACTTGGCGGCTGTGGGACGAAAGCCCAACACGTCCAAACTAAATCTGGCGGCAGCAGGAATTGATGTGGATCGGTATGGAGGGATTGTGGTGGATTCTCGATTGTGTAGTACAGCACCTTCTGGCAATGTCTTTGCCGCCGGTGATGTCTTGGGACGACCCTTTTTGGCCTCGACGGGCACAGCACAAGGATTGGCCAGTGTCAATGCCATGTTTGGACAAGGAGATGGTGAGACCACTCGAGTATGTGATGTGGATGATCCATCTTGTTTTGAAGGAGGAGCAAGTCAAGCGGGAGTATCCTTTGATCCAGCATCCTTGGCTGCCAATCCCTTTGCTGTACCTTGTGGAATTTGGAGTTCACCGGAAGCTGCCTACTTTGGTTTGTCGTTGCAACAAGCCAAGGATATTGGTATTGAGGCTGCTGAAGGGATTGCCTTGTATTCGGAATGTCTCCGAGGGCGGGTGTTTAGTCCCAATGGCTTGTTAAAAATAGTCTTTGAAAAGCCCGCCGGACGTATTTTGGGGGTCCATATTTGTGGCGATGATGCTTGTGAATTGATCCATTATGGTATGGAGTTGGTCAATGGACGACGAACGGTACGAGAATTGATAACTCGATTATATGCTGCCGTGACATTTCATGAAATGTATCGCTTGGCAGCCGAAGATGGACTGAATCCGGCTTTGGGACGGAAACGCCGAGCAGCCGCTGGTAAAGCGTTAGCGAAACGAAATCGACTTCAACAGGCCAAGGCAGACATGTATGAATAAGGAGAGCATGTATTGCGGGATATTGCTTTTTGTGAAACTTTGCTCCTATCTGACTGGATAATAAATGACAGTACCAGTTTTGGATGGTTGGGTTCCAAAAGAGATTTTGGTGCTCCAAGGAGGTTCCTAAAGCTTTTTCAATTGGTCCCACGAGTACAAGATACTGTTGCATTGCAATGGAGAAACTCTCCCGGCATACTTTCCACAGCGATGATTCAAACGAGCGTTGTTTGCGACATTTCACCTTTCCCATTCCATCCAAATCGCAGGCCCTAATAAGACTCCGTTGTTAGTATAAACTAGACTTGCTGTAGCCATTGCTAGTGTGAGGTAATGATTTTGGCGATCCATTGGGTGATCGGTCGTTCGCCTTGTTTCTAGATTTTTTTGTGAGACGTCTTGGACCCAGGGTTAAATCGTGTCGCATACATGGCTTCCGAATGATACCACGGTATTTGGGAGCCTCGCATGATTTTGTTGCTGGAGGTAGAGGGAGGGTTTTATTTTAGCAGGGTCATATCGGTCATTCAGCATAAGTGTTGTCAACGTATCGTCATAATGTGGTGAGAAGGACCAACCCACTACCTAAGACCATTAAACGTGTCGGTTAAAGAAGCAGCCAAGTTCTTGTACCCAAATCCAACCGGATGCCTTCTCTCTCCATTGTTGTCTGAGAATCACCGTTTCCCACGATCACTCACTGTGTCAGTTCGATTCTAATATAACTCGACAAAGCGAGCGCCCAACTATTGTTTTCTTTATACAAGTTGTTCTGCAGTAAGACTAACAGTAAGAGCAGCCATGGTGAGAACCAAAGGGCTTCCGTCGGAACAAGATGTCACTGCACCTCCACCATCTCGACCACCCAAACGCCGCACAACCACCGGAACATCCGGAAGCAAATCAAGCAAATCAAGCAAATCACGGAAATCACGTCCATCACGTCCTTCTTCCATTGTCAGCGAGACGAGTACTATTGCTACGGCCGATATTCCTGGTCCTCCAGCTCTGCGAAGCCAAGAACAATCTCCAGCGTTGGCTCCATCATCCACATCCACATCGACAGCATCCTCGCCCGGAACACCCACGACCGCACGTACTCGGACTTCGACAAATGGACAACAACGACTGGTGCCCCCCACTCGCGGCACGCGAGGTACTAGAGGGAGTCGACGACAAGCACCATCAGCATCATCCGCATCATCCTCCGTCCCACCACCACCGCCCCCTACAACTTCGTCTTCGACTTCGACTTCCAACCAGAGCATGACGGAGAATCAATTTCAAGTCAAGGCCTTTATGGCATCACTCGGCACACAAGAGAATATCAACCTCAATCGAACTCCACCCGGTGCCGTGCAGGTACAGGGAGTCAATTCTCGGTCAACCTCGGCAGACTGGGACAATGTTGGAGAGCCCAGTGATCGAGATGGTGACGACAACATTATGGATGATGAAGGCAATCCTCCTTTGGTGGAAGCGCACTTGGCACCGGATGAGGAAAGCGTTGCTGCCTTATTGGCCGAACGGTTGGAACGACAAATTACGGAACAAATGCAACAACGATTAAAACAAGAAGTGGAAGCACAACTCTCGAATCACCATCGTAATCAACAACAACAGAATCATCAGATCGCGGAAGCGATCGTTACCAGCACGACCGAGAGTGCGGATGGAACCATGATGAAACCATCATCCAATGCGACAGATTCGGATAATTTCAAAGTATGTGGATTCCGTCGAAGGACGTGGGGATGTATGCTCTTGATTGTTTTGTTAGTGGCGGGTGGAACTGTGGCGGGTGTCTTTTTTTATTTAAACAGTCAACCAAAAAGTAAAGATGCTCCATTGCCAAGTCCCACCGCCAGTCCTACATCACCTGGTACGGCCCCACCCACCACCAAAAATAATGCCAAGGAAGCACTCCAACAAGAGCTGGAACCATGGATTGTTCGATCCGATGCCGACGCACTTCCCTTTCAAGATCCATCCAGTCCCCAATCGATGGCGTTGCAATGGTTATCTACCGATCCCATCAGTGTTGCCGAAAATCGTTTGATCAGCGATGTTCTAGAACGATATATTTTGGCAGTTTTGTATTATTCCACTGATGGTAACAAATGGACTTGGTCCAATGTTCCCTACTTGAGTGACAGTGTCACCTGTGAATGGAACAATGGTCTACCAGAGACCAATGACTATGCCTTGGGAATTTATTGCACTGCCAGTGACGTGCCAGCACCAGCAGTTAACTTGATTCTCATGCAGCAAGTGGGCCTTGCTGGAACGATTCCTTGGGAAATTAGTCTCTTGTCCAATCTTACCGAACTGCAATGGGACATGAATGCTCTTGTCGGGACTCTTCCAACAGAATTTGCTCGGCTCAGTGCCTTGAATAGTCTCTGGCTACCTTCCAACAATGTAACTGGTCCACTTCCCAATTACCTCCCCACCTCGATTCAAAGTTTGGACTTGAGGAGCAACAATTTTACGGGAACACTTCCAAGTGCATGGGGAGATCAAATACCTCAACTGCTCTGGCTAGGTTTGAGTCAAAATCAACTCACTGGGACCATTCCATCGTCATGGCAAGGTCTCGTGTCCTTGCAGCAATTGGATTTGGGATCCAATCAATTATATGGTACCGTTTCACCACCATTTTTTGAAACATGGTCCAATTTGACATCTCTGTTTTTGGAACAGAATTCCTTGTCTGGTTCTCTCCCCACTGAGTTGGGATTATGCACCAATCTCCAAACTTTGGCAATCAATAACAATCACTTTACCGGCACAATACCCACCGAATTGGCACAACTGAGTCTACTGAAAACATTTTCCTTGGATACAAATGGGTTGGTTGGGTCGATGAATGAAACCTTTTGTGATGGCGCTTCAGTATCACTATCTTTACCATCCTTGAAACTATTACAAGCCGATTGTCTCCCCGATTGGGATGGTCAAGTGGAAATTGAATGCAGTTGTTGTACTGCATGTTGTACCGCGGATAGTTCCTACTGTCAAGAATTCTAGATTAATAAATGAATTAATAAATTTTTAATTTGTGTTTACCTGTCCTCTCTATGCCAATAGTAGTAGCGGACCGCCATCCCAACAAGAAATTACTTGACGTGGCTGTTCTTGTGATACATCTCAAGCGAATGCAGCCGCCAACATGACTTGGACAGGTATAGGAACAAGAAGTTGAAATTCTTTTGACAACTGCCACCCAACTCCTTCTCGGCTTACAACAATAACAACAACGAGGGACGAATCCGACATTTTTTCTTTCTTATTTTTTCTTACTTGTAGTACTGCCTGTATGACGCACAATGCTGCGCCTCACGACCTCCATCAGAGAGTCAGAATATTTAAGTTCTGCTTGCTGCGACAAGTTCGCCTGTCAAAATATTAAAATATTCATTGGATTTTCCAACGATTCGCTGCATCTTTCGTGATTTAAGTACTAATTGCATTATCCACAAGAATTTCTATTATTATATTTAAGATATTACATAGATTCATGCTTCTTGGCCTGTCATCGGTCATTTATTGCAACTCTTGCATAACATTCAATTTATTTCTACATCTGCTGCTAGTTTTCTGGGCATAGTATTCAAAGCAAGGCAATTCGCGATATTCAACCGTTACATTGAACTTTTCGACAGATTTCATCTCAGAGCATCTTAGCTCGACACTCCCGACCATAATCTTTCGGCGAAGGTGATGGCACGATTCCAGGCATCGCCGAATGACTAACCATGTTCACGGTCATCGGAATCATCAGAAGCGATCGCCAATTTTCTGGATCTTGCAACCAGTTGACAAACAACGAACAAAATACCTCTCACGTCCTTTGGCAGATCATTTCAACCGAGAGAGGAGAAAAGCGCGTGGGCACGAAAAGGACGTACGAGACGAACCCCGCGCCATGGTCAAGCTTCGACTACAAGCAAATAAGATGAAACTGTACTTTCGGCAAACTAAGAGATTCCCGTCCACTTGTACGCTTTGCATGACGACTTGTCACCACTATCCATGCTCTTTACACGAGCACAACTGGAGGAACTTTGCGATGATTTGATGGGTCGCGCCGTGGTCCCTGTTCATGCTGCAATCAAAATGGCAAACTTGACACTACTAGATGAGATTGATGAGATCTAACTCATTGGACGTGGTGGTTTGCATATTCCGAAAGTCCAAGCGGATCTATAATCTGCTTTGGGTGGCAACGAACTCGGATTGCACATCAATTCCGATGAAAGCATGGCTCTCGGAGCTGCATTCTTTGGGGCAAACGTCTCCACAGCTTTTCGAGTCCGTAACGTTGGCCTGACTGATATCACACCCTTCCCGATCATATTTTCGTTGAACAATATCGAGGGAGGCGATGTGAAAGAGGGACCTGTGATTTCCATTCATTCGTTTTGGACGAAGTGTCCGCCTCAATCCTTACAACCACTATTCATTTGGTCAGTACATTTCACTGATGGTCAGACCCCAAATTTGACAAGAAGCATGTACTAAAAAGTGTGAGTAAAACAACTTGGTGGTCTTGCTTACTGAAATTTTCTGAACTCTGCTTGTAAGCTAAAAAGTGTATTAAATTTCTTGATCCCAGGGACCATGTCATGGCAATTCCTGCTGGGATAACCTGGGACTTTCTTGCTTCCTGGATGAGTTGACTTTGTACTATCATCAAGATTGCTTGCTCCCATGACAAGTACCAGTTCTGGTATTTGCCTGCATCTTGGATGACTTGGCTTGGTACTTACTGGTAATTGCTTGGTACTTTCAGGTAGTTGCATGCTTCCCGCATGACCTGGCTTGGCACTTCCTGGTAGTTGCATGCTTCCCGCACAACCTGACTTGGTACTTTCAGGTAGTTGCATGCTTCCCGCAGGACCTGGCTTGGTACTTCCCGGTAGTTGCATGCTTCCCGCAGGCCTGGTAGTTGCATGCTTCCCGCACAACCTGACTTGGTACTTCCTGGTAGTTGCATGCTTCCCGCACAACCTGACTTGGTACTTCCTGGTAGTTGCATGCTTCCCGCACAACGTGACTTGGTACTTCCTGGTAGTTGCTTGCTACCCGCATGACCTGGCTTGGCCTGGCTTGGTATTCCTGGTAGTTGCATGCTTCCCGCAGGACCTGGCTTGGTACTTCCCGGTAGTTGCATGGTGCCCGCATGACTTGGCTGGGTACTCCCTGGTAGTTGTTTGCTACCCGCATGACCTGGCTTGGTACTTTTATGATTCATCTACTAGATTTCTTTATATTACCGGTAAGTGGCATGTATCGGTTCTGATGGTATTACTTTCTTCACATGTACTAATTTTGTTTCTTCCTTTTTTTGCTCTTTTTTGGTTTTTCAGATGACTCCGACCATTTGTTAGTTGAGAAAATGGTAGGCCATTCCTGAATTCGGTCCTTCAACACCAACACCTCCTTGAATCTTTGTCCACTGCCACCCGAGTGACAGTATCACTACCTTCAGTAGTCCATTGCAGTGTTAATGAGGCGGCATTGAATGCTGTGATAGCAAAGCTGGTCAAGGAATCTCTTTTTCCGAAGAAACAGTTTATTGTCTTGGACAGTGAGCTCGACG
>SWEM01000318.1:0-35725 GCA_019593585.1 Nitzschia palea | reverse complement strand
TCACGACTACCCTCACAAAGCCCCTCTCGTATACCCTCGGCGAAACCCTCGCCAAAGCCCCTCACGCCTACCCTCGGCGAAACCCTCGCAAAGCCCCTCACGTCTACCCTCGCAAAGCCCCTCAAAGGCACCCACTGGCAAGCCTTCAGGTATCCCCTCTGATATGCCATCGTTGCTGCCATCCGGGATGCCATCACTTGATTGCAACTATTGTTGTGCTGAGTTTGGATCTTGTACAAATGGATGCCTCTGTTAGGGTTGTGTTCAGTTACATTGTTGGATCTGGAGTTTTGATTCTGCATCTTGTGGATGGTGTTACTGTGATTTCAACGTCGTGCTTTATAGCCAAATGGGAAACTTCAATGGCCTTCCCATTTCTTAGCTTTGATGTCGCTAGCGACTCTTAGTTCAACATCCATCTCATAACTAATTTCATGGACTGGCAGACCGGACTTGCAATATCCATTCCCGCTGTTGCTACTCTTCCTTAGGGAATTCTTTCTTGCTTGTCCTGCTTGCATCGGACAAACATGAGTTGCAAGCAGTGTGTGATCAGAGCGATTTGTTAGATCTGGTGTTTTGACACGCGGCAAGACATGGGTCTTGTGAGCGATGGATGTGTAATTGATTATACATATTTTTTCTTTTGTCATTCTTCAGGCCATGTTACCCTTTTCAGCCTAGTTCATGACATTCCTAGTGGGAACTTCAGTGACCTTCTTGTATCACAGCTTCGCGTTAGTTAACGACACTGTTGTCAAAATTCCGTTCAACAATTCCATTGCAGTGACTGTCAGACTGAACCTTGGAGAATTCTTCTCTTCTGTGTCCTTCTTGTATCAGACAACTATGAAATGCTGAAATGCTGGTGGTGAAACACTCATCTGTCTGCACGTGGTGCGTGCGTCATACCGGTAGTCATTGTGTGATCAGCGGGATATGCACAAGTCGTACATATGGAGGGTGTATCCACTGGTGGCATGATGGGTCCCTTGACATATATATGGCATAAACATAATTGTCCAAGCTGAGAGGCGATTCACAGTGAACTTTTTCCGTCGGCCACGTTTCGTACTACCGGTAGTAGTTGTTTGGTTTTTGTGACTGCTGCCGGTTCTTGTTGATACTCCTCTATGGGAGAATTGTTTCCAGAAGGATCCATGGTTGTCAACGGTCCGAAATATTCTTGGGACTGTGTGAACGGATCGGGTAGCGGTTGAACGAAGCAACTTGGCATTACCATTGAGGAGATTCAATCCATCCAGGCAGAACAGCCGGATATTCGCGATCCCTAGTCGACCAAAACATCATTGTCGTATCAATTCTAATTCATGGTCGCTTTGCCGATGCTCCAGTATATTCCAACAAGAGGATGAATCATACGACGACGACCATTGCGTATATTCCCAATTGGAAGGCTGTCAACAATGGGATTCGACAGTGGATTGAAACGCTTGCTCGGGACCATCAATGGACCCCTCGCTATATGATCCGACGGGAATGATTTTTTGATCGGACAAAAAATATCATACGACCGACGTGTGGTGACGGCTATTCGTGACCCCGATTTCCCATTTCTATCAGGATACAATGAATTGGAATATCGCAAAGATTCGATTGCCAACCACATGTTTCTCCCACGATATTATCGAGCCGTTTCGCAAGCCAGCCCAACGGCGAGACCGTTTTGTTAGTTCGAGATTTGGCTTTAGAGGAATCGAGAGCCTAGTTCACCAACCCTATGGACACGTTTTTTCCATGAGTTGAATCTTGGAGGTTTTGAGCAGCAAGTGGAGGTTTCTTGTCGGGATATCTCCCTTCCCTGACCAATCTAAGGGCCGAGTTTCCAACCCTTGTCCAATCGACTTGTCATCTTGACAAAGCAGGAGACGACGATAAAGGAGAATTACCAGTCATGGCCGACACGCGGTGGATTCAAACTTCCTCCATTGATCCATAGGGAATTTATCAAGTCGACATGGGCCGAGGGAGGCGAGGTGGCAAGAGCACTTTGCAATATTTCATGCCATGGATTATGCCTGTTGGAAACATTTACCCGATGGTATACCGTCACTAAGATGTTTAATTCACCAGCAAATTCACAACCTCCATCATGACTCTATCATCGTTGTAAGTGGGGTGGTGATGGGTGTGTGGTCGGAAAGAATTGCAATCAATGAAGGATGACAAGAATATCCAATGAATCAACGTATTTGGTCCAAGCTACCGATGTGCTTTTGCAAGATCGCTTGATTCAAGAACTCGTCCGCACCATTCAAGACTCAACGCAACGAAATCACGCATCTCATGCAAGAACTCAACGCCACTGCCAATGCGAACGGTGCCTCTACTACTACGACTTCCGGTAAAGAAGACACCAAGACACACTTTGCCAATGTCCATCTTTTATTCTATCAACAAGAACAACAAGTCGAATGTGAAATCCAATTCTTTATTGCGTATCATACTCACTGGACAAGGGCAGCACTCGTGGCGTTGCTAGACTTGATTCGAGATCTCACGCGCATGTCCCAGTGCCATGTCCCTTTGCCAATGTTCCATCACCCTAAGAAACGCTTACACCCTGGCCAGCAACATTACAAGAAAAGTCATTCCTTGCCTGGCAAGCAGATCTCGTCGAACAAGTACATCAATCGGGGGCAACCTGCCCTGTTGTAAAGTCTATCGCTCTTGCTAGTCACTACCATGACGGCATGGATACGCGTCAAGAATTATGGGATTAAGAGTCTCATGAATACTTTCCACAAGGCAATCAATTCCTTCCCCATGGTGCCGGCTTTTCCCAACTTGCCCCCTTGCAATCGCGACTCAACATGGATACCATTGCGGCATGGCCTCGACCCGATATTGGAGGTGTCTTGACTTCGTCCTATACTCTCTTGTTGCGTACGGCGGGTCCATTTATCGGTTCGCCCCAAACGGGTCATTCGGATGAGTACGGCGGCACACTTGAAATCCTTTACCTTTACTCGATTGGCCTTGATTCCCTGTCTGCAACGAATCCTTTCGGCCTGTTCGATTTGCCAAGTATCCGAATTCGCCTTGGCCGTGGTGGCCGAACAATTTTCCCAATACCTCGAATCCTTACCCGTGGGACAATTACCACTCTCACGACAACGATGGCTCATTGAAGAAGAAGAACAATTACAATTGCGACGGGACAATCTAGCACGAGCACAACAATTTGAAGCCTGCCTGGCAGGGTGGTGCCTAATGGTTGTCCATATAATATCACCTTGAGTGACCAGACTGTAGGTCGCCGTTTGCAACAAGTCAATGAATGGGATCGTCAACTTCAATCTTAGGCGCCATCGAAGTGTTTCTGTCCAATTGAATTTTGTTCCCCTCGAGCCTCCTACCAATGAACATCTTTTGAATCCGTATTCAACAAATTAAGCATCCCTGAACATTACATTCCTGATCCTAAATTTTGCTGAGGTTCCGTGGCAGTCCACGTCAAGTCCATCGGGAAAACCGTCTGATCATCGAAACCATCGGCACGTCCATCTACAATTCCTTCAGCTCGACCAGGAGCGCAAGTAATTCCAGACGCCCCACTGATTTCCCATCGAGAGCTTCGTGAACATCGCCCACTTTTTTGCATGGTCCTGGTATTCCTGTTATTCCAAAGTGATCATGCGTGCCAATTTTTGCCCCATCGAGAACTCCAAAGCATCGCCACATTTGCGACCTGTTCCCGGTCCTGTTCCTCCAGCTCTGCGTTTCACCGTGACATGGCAAGCAGACGGTAAGTGGCTTGAAGGAATCAGTAGGTCTATTCCAGCCTTGCAAAATTTACGACCGTTCGAATTTATATATTGATCTCGGGATGTAGTAGCAACAAATAAACAAGAGCTCTGGTAATACCACATTCCTTTGACAGTTCCATAGACCGGATTCGCATCGATGATTCACGGCGTTACGACGGTCACACTCAGGACTTTCTAAATCGTGAACTGTGAAATGCTTGGAAAGTTACGGTAGCGGTCCCTAAGTACCTGGAGAAGGACCCAACGAATTATGTGCCACAAGTAGCATTCAATATCTCACCCTTCCAAGGATATCTTCACTCTATAAATAACCGGATTCCATATTCTCCGGAAGGCAGAGATGTTTCTGGGGTCTTCTTCGTCCAGTCCTTGTGCAGTTTTGCTTTTGCAGTCATTCTCTCGTACGTGGTACGCCAGTCCCTAAATCATTGATTTTACGTGAAATCAGACCTTAAGTACGAATATCTCACACATTTGGCCATCGATTCAACGGATAACACCCTTGATTTATTTAGCGCGCCAAAGACTATGCGAACGAAAATATTTGACCGGGTGCAGGCATCAACCAAAATATTGCCCTTCACGCACGTTGTAAAACAGATCGGCATAGGTATCGTATGACCATTTCGGGGTCGTGTACACTTGCGAAGTGCGACATTTCGATCCACACTTTTTAGCCTTATGTGAAACGCTACCAAATTACACGATCCCTGTGCATTGATTGGAGCCACAAAGTTCACTCTTTCTCGTGATCAGGCACAGCGAAACGGTAATTGTTTCTTTTTGTCGGCATAGCGGAACTGTATTTGTACTCTTGAAATAGAATGAACGAGCTCCTCTCCCAGCAGCATATTCACTGTCAACGACGCATCTCCTTCCTTCGATGGCTTCTCCTTCTATTCGCAACTCTTGTTGCACAATGTTGGGCGCGGAAACCGGTGCAAGTCAACCACATCCTACGGATTCAGGAAAGAGCTCTACTTTCCCAGTGCCAACAAGGTTATAGGTTGACAACAATCGAAGAATTTTTCTTACTGGATCTTTGGGGGTCTCCGGGGGAAGTAGATCAAGATGAATTGCAAGAATTACAGAAAAGTTTTCTCCAAACATTGATAACAACGACTTCGGGGGCAACGCCATGTCCGTTGGAGGACATACAGTTCAACGTATCGCTGATTGCGGGTATTATCCATCAAGGCAACGAGAAGAGTGATCAAGTCATGGATGTCTCGTCTCAACAAGTCTTTTCTGATATTCTACGGTTACAGACATCGGTGTGTCAACCATCACAATGTGAAACGCCAACATCCATCTATATGCAAAACAAAAGTGACGCCTCAGCAAGTAGCCAATTGATATCCAAGTGGAATGGACACAGTCCTTGTCCATTCGCCACATGTACACTACCCACTTTACCAAGATTTGTGCGAAATTGGAAAAAAGAAAGCATCTTTGAAAGCTTGGAAATACAAGCATTGACACCCCTCTTTGTCAGAGAAAACTGTTCAGATGTCTCCTTTACCAAGTTTACGAGCCGACTACATATCACTTTGTCCACAACGAATAATAGTTTGTCCGCATGGACGAACAATATGCTTGATATGGTTGCGGAACTCTTCACTGACTCCTACAATCATGTCAATAGTTTGAGTTCGGTCCTGTGTGACCCCAATAATCGTCAAATTACCAAAACCAGTGCCAGCGTTATGGATATGAGTAACACGACTGTTACTCTCAAACTCTCCACAAATGGGCTATGTCAAGAATGCGGGTCTACATTCAACATTTTTGAAGTCTTTGATGCAGAGGCCATGATCATGCAAGATCAGGGGAATCGACGACAACGACGACTTGAAACCTCAAATAATCAAGAATGCTTATGTCCCAATGCATCAGCGACACTCTTGCGTGGACCAACATTGAAAGAATTTGTTTCCGTTTTCCGCACAGCTGTGGAACAAGATACTGATACTGCGCTATTCGTTGCCAACGTCATGGAGATGCTGCAACAGCTGCCTCATTCACAAGTGCAAACTCGCATGGCAAGTCCTCGATGTGGCGACGGACCAGTCACAGGTTTTGAAACTACCATCTCTATTGACTACAGCGTTGTTTGTCAAGCGCTGATAGCCAGCGATATAGCATTGCTGGAGACTTCAATTTTGAGTACATATAATGATATGATTCAGAGTCAATATTGTGATCCATTCTCTCGAGTGATCACTAATGTTACATATGTGAGTGAGGCGAGTGGGGCCAATGTTGGACAATTAACAGTGCAGTTCCTCGTGGCTGGTACTTGTCAAGGATGCAACTCGACATCATCCTCTGTATCTATCTTTGATGTGAATACAACAACAGGTAGCTCCTCAGTGCCAACGAGTGTGTCTACCCATGTCAATGTCGGAACTTCCTGTTCCTCCTGTCCGGATAATGTGGTAGCAAGTCTTGCTCCAACCGAAGATGAGTTCCTTGGAGCATATGAGTCGACATTGCTGGGACTTTCACAAGAGCTTATCTGTGTGACGACACTATTCGGTGCTGTCATTCCAACAGAACGCCCATCCTTGGCTCCGACTGTCCTTGCATATGATTGTCCTGTCAACCTATCGATACCATTGACGTCAGAGCTTTTGGTGAGTCTCAATGAGAATGCAACACAAACTACCGTAGAAGAATTGGGTCAAGATCTGATCAACACCTACAATTCCTTGATCAATGCGACATATAGTACCTGCCAAACAACCAAGTACCGTCAAATCACGAACTTTACGATTCTGACAAACAACTCTTCTATTGACGGCAGTAGAGTTCGAGGTCGCAAATTGACGGGAATTCCCATCTCGCCAGGTGATATTGTTCTCCAAGTGGATGGTGGCTGTGCTGGGTGTAATGCAACAACAGAGTTATTTTTCGATCCCGATGTGTTGAGTCGTGATGATTTTGTTGATTATTATTCCCGAATTGTGGATACTGGGTTGGACTTTGTGAGTGAGATTGTGACTATGGATTGTCCCTCGAATATAAGTATATTTGAGATTATCGTCATTGTCGACTATGTTCCAGATGCCAACGACACTGAACTCCTTGCATCAGATGATCTCCTACAACAAGAGCTGGCGGATATTTACGTTACCACGTACAATGATCTATCGCGTGACTATTGTGATCCTTATTCACGGCAGCTTCAATCTGCTACGATCATTCTGGTGGGAGAGAACAATACGTTTGGTAACATTCCAGTAGAAATGGCACTAGTGGGTACTTGCAGCGATTGCGATGGTCTCGACTTGAGTGTCTACGATGAACCAGAAACACAACCTGCTTTGTCGGCAAATACTACCACTTCAATCGTTATCAATTCTACGAGCTCCGGTAGGCGTGATTTGCAATCCATGTCAATGTCATCCATATCGGGTCGATCACTTCAAGGTTCAAGTATCGGTGATTGTTTTTGTCCTGCTCACCCAATTGGTGATAGAGCTCCTTATGAAACAGAATTCCTTGATGCGTACCGTCAAGCAGTCAATGACACAACGCAACCAACAGCTCAACAGGCTGCTCGACAGTTACAAGTAACAATTGACACCGTCGACCTGGGACTACTTCTATCAGTGGCACCGTGTCAATTTGGGACTAGATTTCAAACTGGAATCTTCGTGAGATTCCAAGCCAATGTTACAGACTTGACGGATGCTATGATCCAAAGCATTGAACAGGCCATGCTTCAGGCGATTATCGCATTGTATCAGCCATCAGGAGATTTATGTGATCCAGAGTTCCGGTATGTTAAGAATGTGCAAGCGGATGTGCTTCCCGGTGCTACCAGTAGACGAATATTACAGAGCTATCATGAACGTAAGGTACAACAGGTGGTATCCGAGGCACCGTCCGTGTCGCCCGCACCGTCTGCGTCGGCCAGGCCAAGCTTTTCCCTTGCGGGTTCACCAACCCAAGCACCTACAGCGCCAACTCTGGATTCTGGAGTCGTCGATGTCTACCTCTACGTTTCTGGTGTATGCAATGGTTGTCAGAATGCGATCACCTTGAGTGACCAGACCGTAGGTCGCCGTTTGCAACAAGTCGATGAATGGGATCGTCAACTTGAATCTGTGGCGCCATCGAATTGTTTCTGTCCAATTGGATCTCTACCATTTCAACCTCCATCGCTTGACCAACTTTTGAATCTGTTTGCAGCGAATTTGCTAGCCCTCAATATCACATTCCCGATCCTGAATTTTACTGAGATTCCTGTGGTTGACTGCACAGTCCCTGTTACCCAATTCTCCACACCGTTTCAGTACACAATAGGATTAGAACCCGGTGTCACCAATGCGCAACTTCAAGCTGTCGGTGATCTTGTCATGTCAACCTACAACGGTCTCAGTCAAGATTACTGTGATCCACTGGATCAAACAATTACAAGTGTACGACTAGTCCAATTTGTTCCAAGTAATGGGGCAGTGGCACAGAACCAGTGTGAGGACTATGACGTCACATATCAAGTGACAGGAACCTGTCGTGGTTGTGACGGTGACACAATCTTGACTTCCTCAACCACATCGGGTGGCCGCCGACTTGAAATGGATCTCTATGAGAGTTTTTCCGATCTCCTCTTTGCCACCCAAGAAGATGTGTCGAGCTATTCGATCTCCACAACTATGAGACAATCATCGCGCTGGCTGCAGACGACTGATACTGTATCGGAGTGTTTCTGCACTGGTACTGTTGTGGCTGAACGAGCACCAAACAGCGAAGAATTCAACAGCGCCCTTGATTCCGCATTGAACGAGTTTGAAGTAACAAACGTTTGCAATTTGTTTCCATCGTCCCAACCAACTTTGGTTCCAACGTTGTCACCTACTTTGGTGCCTACGTTGTCACCTACGTTATCGCCTACGTTGTCACCTACGTTGGTGCCAACGATATCACAACGCCCATCACGAATTCCATCGGTTCGCCCCTCGGCGAAACCATCTGCAAAGCCCTCGCAAAGTCCCTCACGACTACCCTCGCAAAGCCCCTCACGTATACCCTCGGCGAAACCCTCGCAAAGCCCCTCACGCCTACCCTCGGCGAAACCCTCGCAAAGCCCCTCACGTCTACCCTCGCAAAGCCCCTCAAAGGCACCCACTGGCAAGCCTTCAGGTATCCCCTCTGATATGCCATCCTTGGTGCCATCCTCGCAACCATCTTGCGGCTTTTGCTGTCAGTTCGGTCCTCTTTGTAGGTGAATGATTTGTTGTTTGAATCCAGGTATTTGGCCTGGACTGTGTGTACCCACATTTTGTTAGATCTGGTTTATTGACACACGGCAAGACATGGGCCTTGTGAGTGATGGAGGTGTAATTGATTATACATATTTTTTAATTGTTCTTCTTTAGGCCATGTTACCCCTTTCAGCTTGTTGATCACATTCCAAGCTGGAACTTCAGTGACCTTCTTGTATCGCAGCTTCGCGTTAGTTAACGACACTGTTGTCAAAACTCCGTTCAAGAATTCCATTGCAGTGACTGTCAGACTGAACCTTGGAGAATTCGTCCCTTCTGTGTCCTTCTGGTATCAGACAACTATGAAATGCTGGATGATGACACTCATCTGTCTGCACGTGGTGCGTGCTTCACACCGGTAGTCATTGTGTGATCAGTGGGATATGCACAAGTCGTACTACATATGGAGGGTGTATCAACTGGTGGCATGCTGCGTTCTAGCTAGTAAGTGTATGAACAAAAATAAATAAAAGGGGAAATCCCAATCTACAAGGTGCGACATTTGAATTTCGTAATATCAAAGGTTATAAAAGTGGGCATTATTACCTACTTCCCCACATTTGTGGGCATTCGTAAATCAAATATGGGCATCAGTGTTGAGTACCGCCATGACCGCGCCCGGCAAGCCGCGCCAGCCTGCGACCAATCATGCGACATCCACCATGATCGAGCCCGACAAGCCGCGCCAGCCTGCGACCACTCATGCGGCATCACTAGTCATAGTCCACGAGCTACCGACACATAAATTTGTCTAGCTCACCGTTATACCGTCCGTGATCTCATTACCAGGTACGACCCTGTACCTGGTACCAGGTACCATGTTATGTACAGTACAAGTACCTGGGTACAATTTTTAATTAGCGCGTTGGGGGAATAGAAAATCCTTCTGTCAAAAACACCTGTCAGTACACAATTATAATTTTTAGTGAAGAAATCATGGTGTCGTTATTTGTTGTTTTATACTAACGTGTATCTAGGCATTACATTCTACCGGTAGTATTGCTCCTGATAATTGTTTTGGCGCATATCCATCGACTGCCGGTAGAAATTGGTCCCGATCACTTCAATCGTAGCTATTCACAGTACCACAGAATGTCACGAATATGCCTTGCTCGCCAAAAATTCATGTATGCCCTTGACCATAAAAACTAGCGCAAGGTGACGCAACAGCTGGAGTTGCCGGTTTATTTCGGAGTAAGAGTACCGCATCGTGCGTAGAACGAACTCAAGCGAAAACTTCGGTTTCCTTTCGAACGCCACAGCAGTGTGGAAACACAACATCGCTATGATAACAAAATCCATGTTCTACTCACCGATCATTGGCTGTAAATAATTAATGAAGCAAAGTTACGACGGACAAAGGGCACGATTTTGGCTTACATGGTTGCCCCCAAAATGAGAACAGCGCCTTTTTTCTTCTCTATATATTGGTAAATTGCCATCACCACATTCCATGTCCTACCGGTACAAGTAGACTACATTTGAGAAGGGAACCAGTCGCGGGTCGCGGGGATCTACCGGTAGTCCATCGGACAAAATACAGTGCTCTCAAAGTCACAACAAACGACCATCAAGCGGATACAATCACAATCGAACCATCAGTGTTGATTGCATTCGGCAACTTGTCATGATGCGGGATCAAAGCAGTATTGAGAGTAGCTTGGACGACCACAATAAAGAAAGAGATTTGCAACATTCGTTTGATTTTGACAGCGACTGTGAATCGATGGAATCTAATCGAGGGGGTTGGAAAAAATCAAGCAGTGAACAATGTGATGTTAGTATTGAAAGTCCCTGGCGTTTGCTCTGGGAAGAAGACCTTGGCTACTTTTCTCACCATCTATCAGCTGACGAGGACGAACACGAAGAAGACAGCACTCATCATGACATCAAAGACAGTCACATTGATCTCTTACCATTAGAAAAACAGCTGCCACTCACGATTGAAACGACATCAAATATGCGAATTGTAGATACAAGAGAACGAAACCGGGAAGTCAAATTATTAGGAACGACAAACAATATCTTGCCTGAGACGGATTCTTTATCTTTCCGTCGACTTTCACCAAGAAAAAGCGATGAGCGGTGTTTGAACAACTACCAACGAAACAGTGATAACACATCACAAAGGAGGCTCAATCGCCATTGTGCTGTGAAAGAACACATCCCACAGTTTGCTGTTGTTGAATGGGATGAGGAAATGTTGAAGAGGCTGGAGGTGGTAGAACCTGAAGATTCGTCGAGCGAAGACGGGTACTAAGGACACAAGGATGACAAAGCAGCTTCGGGAAATCATCGACAGAACAACAAATAAAAAGAGCCGTTTCTCTTATCCTGAGGTGATCAAAACCTTGGGACAGTCCATAAATATTTCACAGTTGACCGTGGATGCAACGTCGGACCACAAACGCCCATCATTTATCACGTATCACTACCGTAGTAAAATATCAGGTAATAATCTTTTCCAATATCAGTCTTGTAGATTGAATGTCCGATTGCCGTGAGAAATCAAATGTACTTTGGAATGAGAACTGGTGATCTCCACGGCGCCGAAACAATGCGTTCCCCAGTCAAAGGCGGAGGAATTTATACTGGAAGGTTCCAATGAAATACAAATACAAGATGTCCAGTCCTGAAACAGCCACAATGTAGGTCAGTACGGTGCTTCCAGTATTTCTCGTAGCATCGCTGTACCAAAGTTACCGGGATACATGAGAAAGGACAGGCTATACAAATGCGGTCCCTCCCAGTAAAGTACAAGTACGATGAAGAGTTCAGAAGATGGACTTGAACCATTGAAAGAAAGGGTTTGATTTTTTTCCTATTTCAACAGGTGTTGATACTTGTATCGGGACGAAATCATGGTAGGGTTGATGAAATGTGAATGAAATGATGATTTTTGTCACCTCCCAATCAGACCAAATGCTGACGTCACGCCTAAAAGATTTTGCCTGCTTGTAGCTGCTGGGTGTTTACGTGTTTACAGCTGGGTGGCAACTTTTTCAACTGTCGTCAAAATCTTTGCGCGAAGGAGGATTCCATTGCTTTCCATGACGAATTGTTGTCGTGTACTACTACCGGTAGTGGCGGTGGTCATTTTTTGTCTGCTAGGTGTAAGCAGTGGTCTTTCGACTCCCTACGGAAAGACAACGAGGAATATCGCGACCCAAATATTACAAGGAACGGGACCTCCAGCCGTTGATCTCAACCAGTACAATCTCCCTTGGAGTACCATTGAGACAGAGTGGACTGCCAATTTCGTGCAAAAGACTACGGATCGGGAAGAAGGAGTTTATTTGAGTGCCAAGGATCAACGAACCAATTACGTGGATATCTTAAAGTTCACGTTTGCCCGAAAAGGGGGTAAAGGGTTGGGGATTGAACTTGCCGAGTTGGCCGGTGGACGAGACGATGGGTTGGGAATCACACTGGTAACAGGACTGGTTCCAGGAGGACCCGCTGATGAATCAGGAATTCTTCCTGGTGACTCGCTTGCAGAAGTTTCTATTAATAGGAGACGTATCGGAACATCAGATGATCGTAGACTCGAGGAAATGCAACAAGTGTTTTCTGTCAAGACGGAATGCCTCTCGTACGACAAGACAGTAGAGGCCATCCAGTCTCTTCCTGCAATTGTTCCAGGGTTTGAAGATTCCTACGTTCTCGCTGTTAAACGCTTGCGACGAAAACCCAAAGTTAAGGTCAATCTACAATATCCCCCCTCACAAAACGAGCCTGATGTCCAAATCGAAATGTTTGCCGGCGAAAATCTTCGCCAAGGAATGCTGATTCGAGGTGTCAAGCTCAACGATCCCTTGGCAAAACGATTCGACACCAAGTCAGGAGGAAACTGTGGTGCTGGTGGACTTTGTCGGACCTGTGCCGTATCGATTCAAAATGGGGGTGATCTTTTGAATCCTCAACGTGTTGCTGAAAAACAAATGTTACAAGACGCCCCGCGATGGCGCCTTGCTTGCAAAGCTATTGTAGGCTATGGAATGCAAGAAGGTGAAATGACCATTCGGGTCAATCCCAGACAATGGTAGGAAACAAATGCTGTTCCATGTTTTTCACAGAGCTACAGGTCATGTATATAAAAAAAGCGACGACAGCAATGTATGGTTGCATAAAAGATAGTTCATGTTAAATCTACGCCATATCTCGTGAGCATAATAAGTACTACCGAGTATGTATATATGACAGTAATCACAACAAGGAAGGCGCGACTGTGGTCATTTCGTTTTCTACCAGGACAGATACCGCCATTGGAGTTCCGCACGGGGCATGACGTGAATTCCAAGTCCCCATGCGCTTGCTTCATTCGCTGCTCTAGCTCCATTGGCCTCAACTACTCTTATGTCTTGTCATATGTGATGCTTAGTTAAATCGATGAGTGCTGTAGTCTTCTGAAGTCGCAAATTCCTGATCAAGGAGATAACTTGGGATGGTGTCTTCCAAGGCTTGACGAATGATGTAGGCAGGGCCACAATCTCGAACGCTTACATCTTGGGCCAAGACATCGAGGCGATGATTGAATTGCTTACTCTTGGGTAAACCATAAAACATGCCACGAATAGGAATCAATGATCGCCCAATCAGTCGTGATGCCATTCTTGACTCCTGCGGCCGAGACGTCGATGGTTCCAGCGTTTCAAGGGTTGTTGGGGGGTTTCCGGTTGCATCCTTTAAATAAATGGGACCACAGATTGAACAGTATTGTCCATTTGATGGACGAATGTCTGGAACTGGCAGATGGTGTGTGATACGTGGATCATCATCACAACATCTCCGGGGGTACAAGTCCTCAAGGTAACGACAATATTCTTCAAATACTTGGCGCCGATTCTTACATGGATTCTTCTCCAGGCCATAAAAAAAACGATCAGCGTCGGCAAAAATAGATGGATTGTCCATTGCAGCCCGGCCCATCATACATCCTCTCAAGTTGGAAGGAGGAAGTGGAGACGGAGGGGCAGTGCATGAACCATTTTCATACTGACAGGCCAAGCATGGTACTTGATGACATCCATCTTGTGGTGGCTCGGTAGTGCCGAAACAAATCGCCTTGGCATGATCCAGTGTCCGGATCCCTCCATTGATCCAAAAATTGCAATCAGGAAAAAGTTTGCAAATTTCGTATACTCGTGGAAAGTTTAGGGGTGGAATACATCTGTTCTGTTTGGCATTCATCAATCCATTCAAAACACATTTTCTTGCATGAAGATAAAAATTCTTACAGACGGGACGAAGATATTCCACAAATTCTGTAATGAATTCAAGACTATCCCAATCATCGACTCCCACCCGACATTTGACCGAGATGGGAATACCCGGTGGAGCATGCTTTTGCATTGCTTCTACGACTTGATAGGCTGTTTCCGCCTTTTTCATCAAGATCGCCCCAAACTCTCGCTCCAGACTCACTCTATCGCTGGGACAGTCAATATTTAAATTCACTTCATGATATCCAAAATCTTCCACAACGATACGGGTCGATTCTCCACACATTTCGGGTGAATTTCCTCCAATTTGACAAACTTGGATATTCGGTACATCCATATCTCCCTCTAGAACATCTTCGAGTTTGGCGGAATGTGCAATGGTACTATCCACCACCATATCAGTCCATAGAACTACCTTGGTCGACAAGATGGAAAACAACTTTCGAAATTCTCGTTTCGAAATGTTGAGCATGGGGGCAATATGTAATTCCTTTTCATGCAGTGGTCGTCGCTTGTGTGGTACGGTGCTGGGGTCATTATTCCCACAGTCTGTCAACGACGACACCTCCGCACTTTCCCCTTCTTGGTATTGTTCCGATACTATACTTTGTGTCATGTCCTCTTGAATACCGGTATATTGACACCTCAAATACAAGTACTGTTTAGAAATTCACAGTTGTAGCTGTGTACTACACGGATTGCTTTCTTGTCGTGGTTGGTGGTCGATTCCACAGAAACTTTGACTAACTGGAACAAACAACGGATTATCGACTCCGCCTTGTTGCGGGCCGTACACGTGGAAGACCGGAGTTGAACGATCGTTGGTAACACCCGGATATTACGTACTACCGGTATGTTGATTCTTATTTCGACGCCTTGTCCTCCACCTGTCATCCATGGGACGTTGGGGCCTTGCTGTTGCTTTTACAACTACATGTACTTGAACTGTAGTGTTAAAAAAACCTAGTCTCAATCATCACTGTACACAAGTACTTGTTGGTCGAGCCTTTGCTGTTAGAAAAAGAAAAGGGAAGTCAGTTCATCACAACTACATAGATTTTTTGGAAGGAATCATGGCCCGTGGACAAGAAGGCAAACTTCGTCGTCGTAATCGCAAAAAGCAGGACCAAGAGTTTGCAGATCGAATCTTTGCCGGAACAGAAGAAGAAGAACAAAATGGCACTGCTGATTTTGGTCCAGCCGATATCCCATTGCCTCCAGGAATGACAGGAGACGACGGTGATGATGACGACGTTGATGATAGTGAGGAAGACGAGGACAAGCCCGTCTTGCCCAAGAAGAAAAAGAAGAGCAAGGCACGCAGTAGTGCCAATGACTCGGACAGTATCCCGTTGCCGCCCAAGTCCAAGAGTTCTGGAATCAAGACAATGCCGTTGATCTTCTTGATTCTCATGACAGGTACAACTCTTTTGCCGGTTTTACTCTATGCCAGTGATTACCTTGGTGGCTTTATGGCCAAGAATAATCTAATGGGACAAATCGGATTTCGATTGGGCATGGGTGCTGTCCCCAGAAAGAGAGTCTTGAGTTTCTACGAAAAACATGATCCCAACAAACTCGATGAGGTTCCCACAATCCTCTCAAAATATTATGGTGACTATCCCAAGCTTGTCAAGAAGCTGGAACGCAAATACCAAGACTACGGGTACTTCTTGGGTTGGGAAGCAGACGAAGCTCCTATGGCTTTGGCTATGGAGCAACTCCAAGAAACCTACAATGTGTGGATTAACAGTTATTGGAATGTCTATGCTCCACAGACCCTCAAGACAGGTGCCCGCAACATTCGATACAATCTGCTGACCGTCAAGAAGAAACTTCTCAAGGTCTGGAAGAAACATATCTGGCCTATCTTGGAACCTTTCTTTGGTGTTCCCAAGGGTGCAGAAAAGCAGAAGCGGCAGGATGCCGCAGAAGCTCGCAAGCGAAAGAAAACGTCGTCGAGCGGAAGTGCTGGTACACGACGACGCAGTGCCGAATTCCGCGATGATGTGGATGAGGAGTAAAAAATAATATAATATATCCATATAAAATTCTTGAGCTCATTGGTTTGCAAAACCGGTAGTTCAATCTTTCTTGTAGTGCAATCTAGATTTTCAACACCTTCGAGGTACTGCAAGTACGATGTCGCTGTCAAATGGCGTGACTCGATCCGTGATTCGTCGAATTCGTTTATTTGCTGTCTCTACCATCATTCCATCATCACTAAAAATAAGAAAAACGGATGGGGGAAGATTCAATGTCGATTCAACCATCGATACAGTCGGATTGCAGTACGACGACGACAGTCATCTTATTTGGTGGCTTGCCAGCCAGTGGGAAAAGCACGTTGGCACGGCGATTAGTCGAGACATTGGGTTCACGTGCGATCCATTTGGAGTATGATCAATTGGAAGATTCCATCGTTGAACATAAAATCAAAGACGAACGTCGTGAAGCATGGCATGAAGCGCGAAAGGTGGCTATGAGTGAATTGGAAACGAGACTTGCCCAGGCCAATTCGAGTCATGGTAATCCCTGTATATTCCTTCTCGACGACAATTTTCATTTACGGGGAATGAGAAAGCAGATTCATCGGCTGCTACTCAGGTACAAGCCTATCAAATTTGGTATTATATGGATGAAGACACCCATGGATATTTGTTTGCATCGCAATCAGCATCGTGAACGAAAAGTTCCTCATCATGTCTTTGAAAAGATGGGATTGGCTGTGGAACTGCCTCGGGCGGCTTGGGAGGAAAACTACTTGCAAGTCGATGAAAGTACGTCCTTTCAATCAGTGGTATCCTTTGTGGAGTCTTGTTCCGAAATTGTTGACTTGCCAGACACGATTGACGAAGAACAACAGCAAGTGGATCGGCAACAGACATTGCAAAGTCAGAAACACAAGTGTGACAAGTTGTTGAGGCGGTGGGTCGGTGCAATGGCCAAATATGATAAAACGCTTGCACCTTGTGCGAACGGAGCTAGAAGAGATGTCATGAAGCTCCTAGGCAGCGATACGCACCCAAATATGAATGATGATGAACTCATGATTTGTTTCGTTAGTCTTGCGATAACAGATGAGGGATGTCGACACCATGTGATTCAGCTATTAAGAAACCAACAAGATTTATAATGTACATGGATTGCCCCTTATAGCTCGCACGCGGTTCTGCCTTTTCAACTCGCAACTTCTTGGGCTTTGTGCCATGCGACTACATCGTCGTATTTGAGTGCACCTCCGAAGCAATCTAGTGCACTTCCAATAGTAGCGTCAACTCTATCCATGCCCAACTTTCGAACTAGTTCCATATCCTCGAGAGACCGCACACCTCCAGCGTACGTCACTGGAATGGGGGAATATTTACCGAGCAATCCCACAAGATCTTCCAAGATTCCACACTGTTTACCCTCGACGTCCACGCCATGAACCAGGAATTCATCACAATAGTTGGCCAACTCCTTCAAATTTTCTGGGGTAACTTTGTATTCCGTGAACGATTGCCATCGGTTGGTTACGACGTAGTAGTCGTTGTCATTCGACTCTGGCTTTCTTCGGCATGAAAGATCTAGAACCAAGCGATCCTTCCCGCAAACCTCAACTAGTTTCTTGAGTCGTTCCATATGAATTTGCCCATTGGAAAACACATAAGAGGTGACAATCACATGAGACGCTCCTGCTTGAAGCCATTGGGTAGCGTTGGTATCATTTATCCCTCCACCTACTTGGAGGCCATTGGGATATGCTCGAAGTGCCGATAACGCTGCCTCATCATTACCTGGACCAAGCATGATAACATGACCCCCCTTCAGCTCATCCCGTTGATACATTTTAGCGTAGTCAGCAGCAGGTCGATCAGTTTCAAAATTAGTGTTCAATGAGGATGATTCTTTCTCATCTGTCAAAGTAGAACCCACGATTTGCTTTACTTGACCATTGTGTAAGTCAATACAAGGCCGAAACTTCATGGTGGTTTCCGTAATAGTGCTCAGCTTTCTTTCACAATCTCTTGTCACTCTGTCAATTTTCAATATTCCATTTTCACAAGAAAGTTGACGAGGTGGACCATTGCCAAAAATGTGCGGTGGTCATTTGTCATAAAGCACTCTCATCAGTATCATAACAAGGTACAATGCCAGGTAACATTGAATGTTTCTGGGATCGTGGGAATCATTCATATATTTATTTACATCCATGTATATATTATATTACATGTATCAAAAAATGTGTTCTGTTGCTCACGCTTCTTCCTCCTGGTGTCCAAGCAGAGACCTGGTATGGTGATGGTAACGAGTAGCACCACCTTCAGACTGTTAAGCTCCTAACTCTCAAAATATGTTGATACTAACACCTTGGCTTGTGGAAGGGAGGTGATTGCGGTTGGAATTGTATTGTTGAATGGGTTTAAAACTGAGATCACATTTTGACAACACTTCACGCGCCCTATGTCGACGATTGAAGGAAGATGGGACTGACTGTGAAAGAGTTGGTATCATATACCCTGAGATGCACCTGTGGCCAGCCCACCTTCATTTCACAGTTGACAATTTTTCATAGTGGTCAATCCAATAGAATGAATTTATTCGTTAATAATAAATGAAATGTTCATACAACCTAATCACAAGAAATTCTTGGTCACAGCGCCAAGAAGTAACACAACTGAAGTCGCACCCCCCGAGTCCAGCAGAGCTAACAAAGCGAGTTTACTGCTTTGCCTTTTCTGCCTTCTTTGACGCAGTCTTCTTGGTAGGAGTGGCTTTCTTCTTCTTTAGGGATGGGGCAGATTTCTTTGGTGGAGCCTTGGCCTTCTTCGCTGCTGGTTTTTCAGCGGTTTTCTTAGGCGCAGGCTTCTTCTTAGGGGTCGATTTCTTGACAACTACGACTTTCTCCACTTTCTTGGTCGATGCCTTCTTCTTTGTTGCAGTGGCCTTTACCTTGGTTGCAGGCTTCTTGGGAGGAGCTTTCTTAACAGCAGGTTTCTTCGACTCAGCTGAAAGCTTGTACGAAGCCTAGGGAGCCGTTGTGTAATGAGAAAATGGCGAGTAAATAAAGCAGAAGGAGGTTGATTCCGCCCATAGATGTTTGAAAGTAGACGGTGTTTGAGAAGGAAAGCAATGAAACATAGAATAGGTCTTCCAGGTTGAGTATACTTGTATTTCCATGATCTGCCGAAAGTACTCGTACTTGTCCCGTACCTTTACTTTAACCAGAGTTCCGGTTTCGACACCCTTCTTGAGTGCGGCTTTCATAACGTGAGGCTTAATCGTCACCTGAAGAAGTTGTGAATGTTGTGAGTACATGATTTGCTGAGCGCGTCGGGTGATCAGATCCCCTTGGATGGACTTGATAAGCGAGATAGTGTTCGACTCCGCCACCTCCTACACAATCTTACGTGACCTCTCGTAGGGGGGTCAAGAAAATGTGTCCAGCTGTAACAACTGTCATAGCCAATGCCAGTAACCCATTTTTGCAGAGTTAATAGCGTAGTGCATACGTTTTCAGATGATACCATTGGATCAAGAATCTGACCACTTGGTGAAAAGTTATTCGGTATTCTAGATTTGGCCGACCCGCAAAAATTGCAAAAAAAACCGAAATTCGGACCAACCCCCTCAACTGAAAAGAGGCTCAAAAACCATGAAAACAACTTACTTTTTTCTCGGTTTCAAGCCATTTGTTAATGGCTACGATAGAGGATCCAGTACGGTCCTTGAGGGCAACAATAGCTTCTTTGATTTGGTTGATGGTGGCCATGATAGGTTCTTGAAACGACAAAAAGAAAAGTTTTGAGGACGGGATGGGACGCAGAAATCAAAGAGTGTCGTGCCATGTTGATACCGAGGAAGGCGGGGTGTGTCCGATGCATACTGGGATACGTGCATTCTACTTGGCACTTAAATCAGAGGCAGTTCGAGACACGTTATTCTGGACACATTTAGCGTTTCACATTTAAGTGCTGTATTTAAACAGACCACGATAAGATGTATCCGTACAAGAGCAACAACACAACATCCGCCCGTCAACCCATAGTCCGTCTTACGCCCGTTTCGCGTTCGTTGGCGCGGTGCCGCAGATGGCTTCGACCGTGTATGAAACAACGTACCTGGTAGGGGTACCTGGTACTACCGGTACTACCTGGCACAACTCAGATCCGAACGCAGCCAAATATACAAGTAGGATAGGTTGTGCATGTTCAGCCGGTGCGAATAATGAATCAAGAAACCAGGGCGTTCGCGCTTGTAGGAACAGCTAGAAAAGCAAAAGTGCTACTCTTTCGGTGTCACAAAAGATGCCATGATGATGTTCTAGAGGTTGAATTCTACTACTAACTCCTTGGTCCGTGGTTGTTCTCAATACTTCCGGTACAAATAGCGTTGTAGGCAACATCAAAATGTGTGTGCTGGACTGGCCGGCTGAGTCGGCGTTTCCTTCGTTTTGCTAACAATAATATATTTACCGATACCATGTACTTGTACTTGTGGACGCATCCTCCGACCTCTAGTAGCAAATGGAGTCACTGGCCTTCTTTTGTCGGTTAGCAGTTTGCAAAATAGCATACCTACCGTACCGAGGAACAGGAAGACGTACTAGGTACAGACGTTTCGACCACCACGTGGAACACCTTTGGAATTTTCCCCGAAATTGACTGTGACACCACAAACTTCGGTATGATATAATCAATAGTGGAAACGTTTCCTTACGCAGAAAAGAACTACCCCAACATTACAAATGACAATGAAATGGAATGTACAGCTCCTATTTCTGTGTTGTTTCGTAAAGCATTCCATCGGGTTTACAATGGCGCCTTTGGAATCCATTCGGCAAGTCCGTCATCATTTACCAGAGTTCCCATCGTGGCAGTTATACAACACCAAATATGAGGATGGTGAGGTTGGTCAAGGAGGCAATTGGATCGAAAAATCGTTTCCGGTGGATACAGACGCTAGTGTAAGCGTGAAGAAAGTTGATGATTATAATCTTGGGATTTCTGGGAAAGACTTCCAAACAGGGCAGCTTAGCAAACGAATGTTCGATACCATCGTGTCGAAAACATCTTTGAACATGAACGACGATATTCGACGCGCATTCACTCTATATGCGATGGATTTTACAGCAAAGGAAGCGACGCGTGCCGCCCTTTCACAAAATGGTTTGGAAATGGTTCTACAAGAGGAGGAAGAAGATCAGGGTATGTGGGGAGACGTAGAAGCAGTGCGACTTTATGATGAAAAGACAGGAATTCCCTTTGATACGCTATACAATAGTTTGGAGGATGCTGTTTCTGAATGGACTCCAGGTCAAACTTTTGACTTTGTCGTACGGCAGGTCCCTGCAAAGATCCGAGAGCTATCCGTGGAAGAGTTGTTGCAAGCATTGGACCCTGATGGAGCTCTGCGAGCAGAAGCGAAATCGCTAAAAGGTGAAAATGGTGATCAACCCGATGAAGAGGCATTGTTATCAATTTTTGACGATGAAGCGATTGCTTCACTGTCTGACTTGGCCACATTCAACGTCAAAAGGACTGAGAGCGCTCCACAGGCTGCCACAGTGGAGAGCGAAGCGTTTCCAGGTGGTCTCTCTCGAGGTTATCGTGTCATCAAGCGCTCCGACCTTCGTCGTGACTTTTCCCTCACCCCGGATGGGACTGAAAACAAAAAGGCGTTGATGCATGTTATGAATGCACTAGTCGCACACGGTGTCCTTCTGGTTGATTTGACGGACGGAGGAGAATCGTATGAAAGTGCTAAACAAATATCAAGGATGTGGAAGACTGCGGAAGATTTCTTCCTAGAAGTCGAAGATGACTCAGTGGCAAACAAACTACCAGGGATGACTACTGTTATGGAAACGGGATCCAAACACGCGAAAGTTGGGTTTGCAGTCTACGATAACGGCTCTTTGAAGTTCTTGGAAACAAGAATCGATCGTCGCACTGGAGCGCTCCTACCGAAGGAAGCTAGTGAGATTTTAGGTGAGGACGGGGTTACTTCGATGCAAGCTGCATTCAAGACAATAGCTGAAATCGGAAAAGAGGTTGTTCGAATGGTTACAGCCGCCAGTAGCGTTGAGCATGGAGCGTTCAGGGGAAACAAATCTGACGAACTGTCTCAGTTAGCGAGAGCTGCCAAAGCGGCCGCCCTCATGGCTGATGAGCTGGTTGATGATGGCGCGCCATTATCGGTTACAAGGGATGTAAACTACAATGAAGGGACTGTTGCGATGAGTCCTCATCGGCTCTGCCGTTATGTGGAAGCGAACGCTGCGAGTAAAAATAAAGCGAGGGAAGTCTTTGGTGCACACGTCGACTCCTCATTTGTCACAATCGTTCCAGTGGCATCAATAAGTGGGCTGGAGGTGTTCGACGAGGAAGCTGAAAAGTGGTACCGACCAGAGCTCAAAGCAAGAGCACATTGGGAAGAGGAACGCCGTTTGCAAGGGAAAGACCCATCAAGTCTAGTGGAAGATACATACGATGGGACTCCAATCCCATGGCACTGTCGTTACATTGCCATCATGCCTGGAGAGCACCTACAAGTGGCTACTCGAGACGAGGTTCCCGCAGCAGTTCATAGAGTTGTAGCAGCAAAGGGCGGACATGCTAGATTGAGCGCACCTATTCTCTTACGAGGAAGACCTGGTACGAAATTTCTTCCAGACAGATACCTCGGAGGGACACTTGGTAATCCGCTTTTGCAGGAATGTGACGGTAAGACGATGGAAGAGATCCATTCGCTGACTCAACCGAGTTCATTCCAATAATTTATACCGACTGAAGTAATCTGCGCCATTCGGTAGTTTGTACCACCTGGTACCCTGGTTTCTGTCCATCCCTACTTCTCTCTACTTATGTAAGTTCGGGTTGTCAATCCCGAATCAGATAAGTGCATGGAATTTTGCACTTAACACCTGCAGAAAGAATTAAGCAGTTCGAGACAACGAGTCGAAAGGCAACATGTGCAGGGTGTGCTTGAGGGTGCATAGGATCTTGTAACCGCAACCATAAAAATAAATGTTGTTTGCAAGTGTCGCAACAGGACTTCACGGTTATTTACTTTGTTGTTGATTGATGTCAAGAACATGAGCAACGGTGCCGTATCAACGAGCGCTGACAACAACCTCACTCCTACAAACGCCAAGAAGAAAAAGGCCAAAAGTGAGGGTACCGTGACTGCTGACGGAGTATCTCCAAAGCGAGCCAAGAAGAAAGCAACCGCAAAGCCGAACAATGAGCTCGACGATGCCCCCAAAACCCCAACCAAGGTGACAAAGACTACCAAGGGGGAAAAGTCGCCCAAGAAGTCTCCCAAGAGGTCGCCGAAAAAGAAGGTAGAAGAGAAATCTAAACAGGAAGGTCGGAACTCTTTAGAAGACGACAAAGTTGTCAAAGCGAAAACTCTTTCAGCCGAAGTCGCCCGCGGCGCACCGGCCAAGCCCCCCATTGTGGTTGAGACGGTTGATGAAGATTCTAGTCATCTTGGGCACTCCAGTGAGGACTTGGGCAAGCTCAGTACAAGCAACCAAGCACCTCCAAGAACCGGGAGTGTTCTGGAACAAAAGCTTGATGCAAGCGAAGAAAAGGTCGAAGACTCAACTGCGGTAACAAAAGAAGAACTGGAGCCCCTCACAGAAGAAGAAAAGCAGACAATTTTGAGAAATGCTAGAGAGTACCTGAATGCTGATATTCGCTTGATTTCAGCGTGCAAGGATGAACAACAAACTTCAGACTGTAGCAATGTTGCAATGCGCTTTGGGTTACGACGGTCGTTTTGGGCATCCCAAACTAGTGGGTTTGACGGAGGAGCTTGTACCTCGGCACTCCTTAAAACGCTTTATCTTCACCACAAGGATCCAAGCTTAAGTGACTCTCCCAAATGGATTGACCTACTCTTCACCATCAGGACGGAGCTCAAGGACAAGGGGTATAAACAGATTCCAGTGTTGTCGTCATCCCGCCCAGTTTTGATGAAGGATGAATTCAAGATCATACCGAAGAATCACAATGGAAAGAGACGAGCCTTGGTCATCGGAATCAGGTATAAGGATACGGCATGGGAACTACCTGGTTGCCACAATGATTGCCACAACATGATCAAGTACCTGAAAACAGTTCACGACTTTACGGACGACGATATTACTATTCTCATGGATGACGGTGTCCATACCAGTCCAACCAAAGAGAACATTCTCAAAGCATTTCATCGTTTTTCATTCTCGGTCAAGGCCGGAGACGCAGCCTTCTTTCATTTTTCAGGGCACGGTACCTCCAAGCCTGATAAGTCTGGTGACGAGAAATCTGGCTTTGACCAGTCGTTAATGCCAGTTGACGTCAGTGAAAAAGGCGACATTATCGACGATGAAATCTTTCGTGTTTTGTTGATTCCACTGCCGCGTGGTCTTCAGCTGACAGCTATAGTTGATTGTTGCCACTCGGGTACCATCTTCGACTTGCCTTTTGAATTCATTGGTGATTCAAATTATGAAGCTGGAAGTGAGATGAATTTCCGAAAAGTTACTTTTCCGCACATGGAGATGGTCCGAGCCGAACGTCGACGAATTCAAGCCATGAAACAAGGAAGCGATACTTCGTCGTTCATCGAGCGGACCTTCCTGGTGCCACCCAAACCAGAACCGATTGAGAAACAAAACTCCATACAAGAGCCTGTTAAGAAGATGAAACTCGCTGTGGTTGATGAGGATGACGACGACGACACTCCAGCAGCTCCCAGGGAGAAAGCGAAAGACAGCTTCTTTCTCATTGTATTAGGTTGTTTGCTCTTGTGCTTGAATCCGAGGAAACTATTCCAATGATTCTTTGGATTCCGTTCATTTGACAAACTACTATGTAACTGGTAGAAAAAGTGTAAACTGTACTGACCTCAACATATTTATTACGGTTGGGTTGACGAACTTCTCCGCCGAGTGTTACCGCTGGGACGTCGAATGCTCGAAATGTTGCTTCCCGCGCCAGTCGGGAATGGGTAACGCGGCGATCTGGCTGCTAACGCAGCCATCGAACGGGAAGTCATGCTTTCAAGATGTTTTGCCATGCGTTTGAGCGATTGTTTGGGAGCCTCATGCGCCCATCCTCTAAATTCATCATAAATGTACTCCGTTTCCAAATCATCAAGCTCATCGCGCCTGCTAGGATCGTTCTCAATTCGTTCAAGCCTACGTTTCTTTCGTTCATGTGCTCGTCGATACTTGTCTTCCGAATCCAAAACTTCGAAAGATAGCTGCGATATGTCATTCCTATCTCGTTTGATGGAACCGTTCTTTTCATGGGTGGTAATGGATTCAAGAGTTCCTTGAAGCAACATCGGAATAATCACTGATCGGTGAGCAGCAAGTCCACGATTAAATGATTGAGATCGTGCGATTTCCGAGACACCTCTTGATCCGCTTCTGAATATCAGAGACATGGCTGCCTTTCGCAAAAGAGGGAGGTCGTTGCCTGATGCCCTCTTTTGTGTGGCGCAAAGGGACAACGCATCAACCACGTTGGAAGATGTGAGGAGCTGTGAAGCTGCAACTTCGCACATGAGTGAGAGTCGTGGTAAGCTAGCCTCGTCAGCAAGAATGATACCCGCTACAGCAACAGTGAATGTCACTGTCGGATGGCCGTTTTTGGGCCAACGACGTGATCCAGATGTCGAGATTGGATACGGCGCCACAGGTCCTGCATGCTTCAGAGGTCGTGTTTTGCATGCATGCACGAAAGCGTCTTGGCCTAAGGATGCTACTCTGTTAGTGTAGCAGTATTCAAGGAGTAGTTTCACAGCTTCTGGCGAGTGGTCCAGCGTGATCCGGAGAAACTTCGTGACTTGGGCAATGTGATTACTAGAAGTAAGAACGTTTGGAGAACTTGGTCGGCACTCATCGGGAACAGGTTGTGCTCTGAAGTCTTCTTCAGAAGCGTCGTCGTCGTCGTCCTCGTCATCGATTTCGATTTCTGCTGCACCACTGCCAGCCACTTCAGTATCATGTTTCTCCTTTGGTGCAAAGGAGAGAACTGCACTATCATCGTCATTTTCTCTTGTTCAGCCGCAGATTTTAGGTCCGACTCTATTCTGCAAACTAGAATCGACTTCTCATCGTCGAGGTCTTCATTTCTTTTGGTGACACTTCCTATCTCATCCATATCGGCTTCCATCGCTGAGTTTATCTCCGCCGTTCGGATCATGCCCTCGAGCCAAGGACAGCGCTTCTTGAGAATAACGGAGTGTGCCTTGACAATGCTGCTTAACACTTGCTGGTTGCGCCCACTTTCGTCCGAGAGCTTTCCTTTGCAGTCCAATATAACATCTGCTGTTTTGGAACCTCCCATATCGGGCATCAAATGGCGCATCTGGTGAAAAAAATTGCGGTCTGCCTCACGTTGCAATCGCAACCGTTCTTGCTCGGCTAGGCGTTCAGCCGACCTGTCCTTTCGCACTTTAATTTTATCGTTTTTCATCAAGCCGCTTGACTCGGCATTGTCTGATCCATTCAAGAGCTGGCAGTGTATAAACTCCAAATCGCAAAGAGTAATCTTCTCCTCTTTCGAAGTTGTTGCTTCATTGCAAAAGTCGACGTAACGCTGGAACACGGCGGACAATTTGGTGCTTTTTGAGAGACCAATTGTTACGACAATACCAGGTCGCAAAATGGGATGTTGTGGGCAAAAGTCGAGAGCCTCTTCGCACACCAAATAAAAAAGCTAATAACAAAAATACCAATGTATGGAAAGTGAGTGACCAATACGTAGGCAGTATACCATACGCTACGGAGCGGTAACGTACCAATTCACACTCGGAACTGCTTTTCCGTTCTGTGGCGTCTTCTGCACCCCTAGCCACACCTCCATCAAAGGTTCCCTCCGCATCGCGGTCTTCGTCCTCATCCATTTCGTTGTCGAAATTTTCATGCGCCCCATTTTGTTCATTCCAGATGTTCTGGTTCAAGAGTAGGGCACCAAGGTCCTCCATTCGTACTCAAGCTTCTTTCTAACTATTCCAAAACTTCCTGTTTTCGTTTCTTGTGTGCCCTTGCAACTTTCTTGTTAGTTCCTTGTAGAGTTTCGAAAGGCAACCAAAGGTGTATTGACCCTCTACCGGTACCGGTAGTTGTTTGGGTGATCGTGAGCCTGCCGCTACGTAGAAGGGTCATCAACAGCGGTACAAGCTGCGCATATGAAAGAACGACAAATGTCACGGTCGAAAAAGTGTTAACGGAACCTCGTTCGGGCAAACACCGGGAAAGTTGGACCATATACGTCCAACCGGTACGAATTCCACCTTTAAAATCGTTGTCAGACCGCCTAGTTTAAGCTGACCATGAACCGAATAAGAAATACCTTTGTTTACGTTACGTAGCATATATAACGCCTCCGTTCCAAGCGAACCAATAGAACTTCACGATTGTCCCAAGAAAAGTGACCTGGTACATACCAACTTACCGTTTACATGTAGTTGTGGTACCAGGTACGTGTTGAGCAACTGACAAATACCAGTAAAAATCACAGCCAGATATTATGTAGTCAAATTTGCCCACCGTCTCCAACGAAGTTGTCATCAGAAGATTCTGGGTTCGATTCCCAGGCGGGGTAAATAAGTCCTGTTGGCCCAACGGTAAGGCGTCTAGACTACGATTCTATTTTGTAGGTGTGTATGACGTCACCTAACATCCGTGTGACAGGAATCAGAAGATTCTGGGTTCGATTCCCAGGCGGGGTAAGTAAGCCCTGTTGGCCCAACGGTAAGGCGTCTGACTACGATCACTTTTTGTCGCTATTGGGCACACTCATTTTTTGCAGTTTGCTCCTCTGCAGACTCTTTTGATAAACAATAAAACAATCGAAAACGGCATCATTTCCAACTCGAGTGTATTACTAACGTACATTTTATTTTCGGCACTTCAAATCTTTTTGTAGTTTGCTTCTCTGCAGACTCTTGGACACGACAACAATACACAATATAAAACAATTAAAAACGGCATCAGTTCCTACTCTTTATTACATTTTATTTACTTATTCCCAATGCAGTCGCCAAGCGAGCTTTGTTGGCTTCTAATAGGTCTGGTTCAACACCCGAAAAGTCAAATGCCTCGTAAATGTTGAATACTTTGTAGGCAGTGGCTTCGTCGACTGTCAGTCCAAGGTCACCGTCGACAAATGCGGCATATCGTACAATCTCCTTAATGAGATCCACCGTGTTCTCGTCACGTCCTCGGAGTAGCTCAGCATTGACGAGGCCCATTGCCTGATTGGCCAAACGCAAAAGTACAGCTTCAAACATTGCTTCACATTCGTCGGGGTCTAGATTGAGACTTTCCTGAATCTCTGTCAAAATTTCACTCGAGTCGGCAGTGATGGCACCGCTCTGCAAACCAGGCACAATTTCTGATTCAAACATACGGACGAGTCGAGGCGTTGAAACGCCAACGTCTTCTGCAAGATCCATTCCCATAACATTACACTTCTCACGGAATGCCTTCAAACCCTCAGGAGTAGGGTTATCCATGAGCACGTTGATTTCTTCTGAGAGAACTTTTTTCTGTGATTGCAAGAGAAGTTTCTCGGATTGTTCGGATGAAAGACCAAGTTTTCCTTGGATATTGGCAAGGAACATCATATCCTGTTGGTCCAATGTGCCCTTGGTGGCCATCGATCGAGAGACGAAGTTATCATACACAGTTCCTCCAATTGTGCTATTGATTTCTTCCATCTTCTCGCTGGTTAGACCCATTATTCCTCCAAAGCTGGTGCGAGCCGCTTCGTAGCGCGAAGCCTGTTGTCCCTGGGCAGTGAATGCCCCAACAACGAATTGACGATACAAATACTCTGCCATCTCCTGATCTAAAGCACCCGTCCCGATCGCTGTGATTGGATACGAGGTTTCAAGGACAGGGACTTCTTTTCCGTCTACATCCTTCGTTCCAACTTCCCTCTCCTCAGCAATCCCATTCTCGGAGTAAAAATCAACTAAATTGATAATGTCGCCCATGATGTTGACTTCAGCACCAAGTCCCAAGACACCCTGATTATCCACAATATGTGAGATCTCCAATCAACATTCATTGCATTGCACAACGACACTTATGATCCACTTACATCGGCAATTTTACCCGACTGAAAGATATCTTCCCCCATGTCCTTCCCTCTTCTCTGAGAAAGCTGTTTCTGATTGAGCATAGTGCGCTCCATTTCATTGTTGATCCATTTAACCATGGGGACAAATTTTTCCTCAATCGCGTCCAGAAAAAGCGTTTTGGTGTCTTCTTCACGCACACCTAGTCGATCGCGAAGTTGCTGTAGTGATTCCTTCAACTCTTCTCGGATGATTCCTGTAGATCCCATGGCTTCAAGGATGCTCTTTCGGTAAACTGGTCCGAAATATTCCATGTGTGCCGCATATGTATCTTCTTTTGCAATCTTGAACATGGCTTGCAAAGCAAGCAGAGCGTTTTGCATGTCTGTGGTGGGAACACCACCGGGGGCCCTATCACTGATTTGGGAAACGGCCTTGGCGTAGTAAATAACACCTTGCTCACGAAGGAAATCTTCAGAAAGTCTGTATTTCGTGATGACCTCGTCGATATCGTTTTGCATATTCTTAGCCAATTCTGGTGTGTAATCAGCAACGATTTCCGTCGTCGCCCGGAGGCATACTTTTTGGAGTTCTGGGCCAAACGCTGCTCGAGCCTCCACTTCAGCTTGATCATCGGATATACCCAACAATCCCTTGACTTCCATGATGGTATTGTACATTTCATCAGTGATCACACCGTCGCCTGCCTTTCGCACAGTTCGGACAAGGAAAATTTTGTACAGCTTCATGCGTTCATCGGATCGCAAGAAGCCGTTCGCCGATTGTCGATTCCATGGATCACAGAATGTCTTGTCAAAAGCATCGAATTCATCCCAGCCAGATTTTTTCAAAATAGAGATCAACGCTTGCTTAGCTTCGAGGGCCTCACGAAGGTTTTCAAAAACAGCGGCTTCGTTGTTAACCTTGGCGAATTTGTTCGTTTCTTCAAGGGGACCACCCAGTGCCTGCATGACCATCGACGAAATGAGATCTCGAGTATTTGACTCTGGTAGAAGAAGCTCCTTTCGTCTTGTCTCCATTTTCTGCCAAGCATCATCCGGGGACCCAGCCCCTGCCAAAACATCCTTGATTGCTGCAAGGGCTGTTGTTTGGTAAAGGGGAGTTGCTTCGGCAGAAATTTCGTAATTCAAGTCTTGTTCGGAAAGTCCAAGAATGTCGCTGAGCTCTTCCAGCTGACAAAGTAAAAGTTCAATACGTGAGTTTGAGTTGACGACAGCAATAGAAGTTGCATCATTGACTTACTCTTTCTAGGGCTCCCTCACTGAATTTGGCGGTATTCACGTCAACTTCGGCACGATCTTCCTCATCTGCAGCCTTCAAGCCAAGAAGTTCTCGAACTTCTTCATTCAAACAAGCAATATGCATATCAAAGGCAGTTTGGTCAGAGATACCAAGAGATTGTCGAGCTTTTTCCAGAGTAGATTGGGATACTTGGTTGGTACCCAACTTGGCCCGCGTAGACTTGAGTGCTCGTTGGTAAAAAGGCTCGTTGACGTCCGTGACACGATCCATAGCCTCAACAAGGGATAGGTTCATGGCTTTGGCCACTCGAGTCATTTCAAACTTGAACGCTTCGGGTGTCTCTCCTCCGCGTTGGAGGACGCGTTCCGTCAGGAAGAGGAATTTGTCCATTGCTTGGCGGTCGGGGTGATCGGGGTCTTCCAAATCTTCCTCTGGAGTGAAAAGACAAGTCGTGCGGTACCATTCGGCAGCTGCTGCTCCGTGGGCTTCTCCCACCATCAAATTCGATAATCCTAGTGCCGCCTTGAGGTTTTCTAGCTCCTTGGGTTCACTGGTCTTCGTCATGGGATTATTCTTGACCATTCCAAGTAGGTATTTCCCATACACATCAGCGCACATTGCCTCAAATTCCTCGTCATCTACAATACCAAACTTGGATTGGATTTCCCGAATGTACCCAGCGGTGGTTGTCGGGTCGTCGATGCCATGATCAATGATAGCCTGAGCAATGGCTGGGGTTGCAGCTGACTCTGTGATGACATCAAGTCGTGACTTTCCAATAGCTCCAGCAAACCCAGTAACAATAGCTCCAGCTGCATGAGCTGCCAATCGACGGCTTGGCATGAGTCCGAATCCCAAGGCCGCAGAGACAGGGATCGTTGCATATCCCGCGAGCTTCCAGAATGAGGGGGACTTTCTAACTTGCTTTTCTAGGGCATTGGCTCTCTTATCATCTGTGAGCTGTTGCAATTCTTCCATACCACCAGAAACTTCAGCGAATTTAAGAGGCTGTAGTCGCTGGTGAGAAAACGAGTTGCTCTGTACTTGATATGTGGGGGTGATGGGCGGTCGAACCGAAAAGGCACCAGCCACATCAGTGTTGGCTAGCAACCAGGCTGCCACTGTGGTAGATGCGAATCTCATGGCTAAATGATTTTTGTTTGAGAAAGGCCACGGACGCTTTCTATATACTATTACAAGAAAGAATACTTGTGCCGAGAGATGGTGCTGCAAATCTGTATCTGCCAAAGGATGTCGTCCCAAGTTGAGGTTCGCAGCGTCGAGCGTCAGGCGCCAAATTGGAAATTGGCATGTGCGTGTTTGCCCCGGTCGGAGGGACCCAGACATTCCACGCGGCATACACTGGTGAGGACAAAACGTGGAGGCTTCGGATCGGGTGTAGCACCATAGCTGCCGAAGCCTCGTTACAACACAAGATTCCAGATTCCATCGTTGTTGAGGTTCTACTTTCGCGATCCTACCGCGTGAGAGAACCAACGTGAAGTTTGTGAAGATACCTTGAATGGCACGCAAGTCGCAAGCCACGTCGTTTGGGTTGGGGGAGAGAGTGGAACGATCTCTAGCGTCTCACGACAAAGCACTTTTTTGTACTTGTTGGAATTTGAGAAATCATCACCATGAAGGTTGCCGGTCTTGTCCTTGCTCTTGCCTCCAGCGTGGCTGCTTTTGCCCCTGCTTCCCAAAGATCCTCGTCCTCGGCCTTGATGGGAGTTCTTGATGACCTGCCTGGAAACACCATGCCCATCAAGACCTTTGACCCCTTGGGCCTTGCCACTCTTGGATCGGCTGAGACTCTTGCCTGGTTCCGTGCCTCTGAATTGAAGCACTCTCGAATTGCCATGCTTGCCACCACTGGATACCTTGTGCAAGCTGCTGGAGTACACTTCCCTGGTCAACTCAGCAAGGACGTCTCCTTCGAATCCTTGTCATCCTTGAAGCCTCTCGATGCCTGGGATGCCGTTCCAGATGCTGGTACGTATTGTGCTCGTGTGGTTTTTGTTGATAGTGCAAAAATACGAAATATCTAAACCTCTTCCAATTCATTTTTACAGGAAAGCAACAAATCATTGGATTGATCTTCCTTGCCGAAATCATTTCAGAAGCCAACGGCACACACTACACCAAGGGAGGAGACTTCCCCACCATCATCTTCCCTCCTATCGACTTCTCTTCGGTTGATGCTGCCACATTGAAAAAGAAGCGAGACAGTGAATTGAACAATGGACGTTTGGCAATGATTGCCATCATGTCCTTTATTGCTGAAGCAAATATTCCTGGATCGGTTCCTGCCCTTGCCGGAAACCCCGCCTTCTAAGATACGTCGCCTTCTTTTTCCCATGCACGCCGATGAGTCAACAAGTCGCGTGGAACAATTGTAACACGCGAATCTTGTTTGTTAATAATAATGCAGCATAGCAATCCGCCTCTCAGTTGCTAGTATTGGATGGCACGCAGATTCCTTTTTCTTTCTGTGTGAGGTAAATCGCGAATAGATTTTTTTACTTCACCAACTTTTCTGTTCCTTCCGTGACTTCTAACGTTAGTTTGTCTAGACTGTAGATGCCAATGACTGCAAAGGTTCGATTATGACAAACCATTTATCCTAGGACCGCTTTCAACAATTTATCGATCGATGAAGTGTTGTTAGCTTGCTTGTTGGCTCCAATAGACTTATCTGGTACAGCTGGCATGCTTATATCAGATAAGTCCTCCTTCTTCTTGGTACTTGCGATCTCTGTTTTCGATGGAGTGATCCACTCTTGTAATTCTTCCAAAAGTTCTTCATCATTTTCCTCGGCGTCGAGCCTCATGACAGGAAGTGTAGCGGTCAAATCGGCAAGATCCGTCGTGGATGTTTCATCGATACCAACACTTTCCTGCAAGCCTTTCATGGCTTGTGCTGCCTCTGTCAATGCTTTTTGTACCTGTCGATCTTCCATGGCATTTTCCAGCATGAACATTTGGGTCTCCATGTTGAAAATAGCAGCCTTGATGACATCAACTTGTCGTTCGAGAGATCTTTTGTGAGCGACACATTTCAGTGCAGCTTGCCGATCGCCCTCTTGTTCTTGTAAATACTGCTTGGCTAGTCGCACCAGTTCAGGTATCTGCGTATTTTCGATTTCGTCTAATCTCTTTTCCTGAGCTCGAATGGCATCTTGTAGCATATCAATCGTCCTTTGCTCCTTGGATGTTCTGGGTGTCATTTTTCGCGTAATCGAGCTGCTTTCCTTTGATGGGGTAGAAGTGGCTGGTACTGGTGCAATCTCCAAAACCTGGTTACTTGGTGACGATATTTCCGTTTCTTGTGCTTGCACTCGAGTTTTTGATTTCTCTCGTTTGATATCTTCCTTTGATGGTATCGGCTTTTCCACATGATCGACATGGTTTTTTTTAGATTGTTGTGTTACAGCGTCAGTCTCTTTTGGTTTCACTCGAGTTTTTGATTTCCTTCGTTTGATATCTTCCTTGGATGGCATTGGTTGTTCCACATGATCGACATGTTTTTTTGTAGATTGTCGTGTTACAGACTCAGGTTCTTTTACTTTGGAAGATGAAATACTTTGTTGCATAGCCATGAGCTTGGTCAAGGCACTCTCTTCAATGCTTTTGTTCTTTTCAGCTATTTCCTTTTGTTGCCGTTCTTGTTTTTTCTTTTCCTGCTGTTTGAATTGTAATTCTTGGGCCTTGATCTGTTTCTGTCGCTCTTCCACTTCTGCCTTGGTTCTTTCTTGTCGAACAAATTCTTCGGCGTCCATTCGTTGCTTGATAATCTCCATAATTTTCAAAACCTTGTCGACTTGTTGGGCATTGCGTCGTTTTTGTTTATTATAGGCATTAGTGGTTCGCCAATCCTTGTGTTTGGGTAACGACTCGATGCCAAAGGTAGCAAAGCGCATCCCATAGACATAGGCTTCATCCATTTGACGTTGATCGACCGCTTTTTGAAAGGCATCGAGCAACCGTTGCGAGAGATCAAAGTATTTGTGAAGGGGATACGAATCAAGGACTCGAATGGAATTGCCAGCATCCGCTTCTTTTAAGGCTTGTCGTCGCTGATAACTTGGAGAATCCTCGTTGGACGATGACATGATGTCGATTCACTCTGTCCATACCATGTGGGCAATGATGTGAAGGCAAGGGATTGAGGACAAGGTCCTTTTGCGGTGTTGCTCCGTTCGTGTTTGGTGTTTGGAGTCGCGCGGGATCTACGAATCATGAGGAACCAGATCCTAGGTATTGCACTAGAGACTACCAGTATCCACATGACACATTGTATAGAGTGCAACGCAAAAGAAACATACTACCGGTAGTACCCAGCTGGAACAAAGCTAACGGAAGTTTGTTTACTTGCCTGAAAGTAGCAGAAAATCACTAGATCAATGTGAAACAACCGGCTACTCAGAGATGGGACTTGACAATTGCTAGTAACGTTATTAACTGTAAGTACAACCAAATTGACGGGTTTCTAACGGCCATCATTTTGGACAGTTGGTTCGTATCCTTCCAGTTCAAAGAGAACCCAACCAGGAGTTTTGTTGTTGACCAATCGGATCAAACAAAGGACAGGCAGGTTTGAGCCTCCCCGTCGACGCTTCGACTCGGTTTTGTTCTTTCTGAGTCAAGGGCATGAATAATATTTGACGTGGCCGAAAACCATGATTCGGGTGACATCTCAAACCAATCAAATCGCTCAGCATTCGTCGGAATTCGCAGTCGACGTCACCTTTGGGGTTTGAAGTTTCTGAAAGGGGAAGGAAGATACCGGACGGGAAAGAGAATTCTGGAGGACTTCCAGCAATCATCCTTGTGCAGGGTTGCACTATATCGGTGGCTCTTGTTCGCATCTTTTAAAACAGCTCACTCTTTTCTGTCTACTGACTCTGAAATCGAAATTGACTCAAAATTGAGAGATTTTGTTGTAACCTAACCATGAAGACTGTTGCTATTTCATTATTGCTATCATCAGGTACAGCCGCATTTGCACCAGCAGCCTTTTCAAAAGGTAGACATGGTTCTGCATTGTATGTATCGGTGGTGAGAGATCTGATCAACAAGAGAGTAACTGCACCCATCAACGACAATGCCCTAT
>SWEM01000317.1:0-35846 GCA_019593585.1 Nitzschia palea | reverse complement strand
CCAAGCGAAGGAAGAGTTGGCTGCAGAAATGGAGCGAAACTTTCCCGACAAAGACTCCTTTCGGTAGACGATATGACAAGGGTAGTCGCTCTTGACACTACCAACCATTTCGCCGGATGTGCTTTCTTTGTCGTTGCCATGGGTGTTATAATTTTGGGATTCGGCAAGCGAAAAGAGAAAGGACGACGAGATCTGTAATTAGTAGAGAGCGTTAGAATGAACTACAAGTAACTGATGTATATAGCAAATGTCATCTAGACTATTCTTTCTTGAGAGATTTTGGCTTTCCACCCTTCACTTGGTAACGTTGGATGAAGAATTGGACAAAGAGTAGCAAGTAACTTCCATACATGATCAAAGCAGCTGCATTGTTTTCAGGTTTGATCGAACACTCTTTTGCATAGCGACTAGGCAGCACAAATCCAAGTGCCGTCACAGTAACTCCAACAACCATTTGGGAGATTTGTGATACGGTAATCCAGATACTATTGAACCACTTGGGTTTCAGTTTGACGGCCATCAAGAAATAGTAAAAGTACATGATGGCATGAACCCCATAGTTCATGGTCACAAAGAACAAACCAGCCGGTGCCTTTGTCACATATGCATGCCAGCAATAAAGAAGTACTGAAATATGATGATACCAGTGGAGGAAGATGAGTGGCTTCTTATGAATCACAATGAAAAAAGTATCAATCAGTTCACTGCCAAGCAAGACAAACAGATTGTGTTAGGGAGACCGACATAAGCAATTCCAACATTTGATATGTATCAACGTACGGAATTTTGCTGAGAATGAACATTTGCACCCAGAACCCCGTAGCCCCAGAACCGAAATGTGATTCTGCATCGAAACATAAATTTTCTGTCAAACCATAGTTGAGCAGATTGTGAACTAATTGTGGAGCAGTCCTAATGAACCCAATAGTGGAGAAGACCGACAAACCCAAGTTCCAGAGGGCCATACTGTTTCGCCAGTCCCACGCAGGGCGCCCATGGAAGTAGGCCCTTCCCAGCCAAATAAAAACACCATAAAGTGTAACGGCAAGGATAGGACACCATGGATTAGCGACCATCCGATCTCGCACTGCTACAGGGTCATAAGAGCTCTCCCAGCTGAAGATAATAATGCGAGTCAAATACAATGTGAGATCCAAGTCGTCCAACGAGGGTCACAATCGGTGCGTCTGTCACTCACTCGAAATATGTCTTTCCCAGCGTCGCGGGGTACAAACAAGGGAAACTTTCGTAAGGAAACCCAGCATCGTTCGTGAATAGGCATGCCTTACTCGTATCTGAAGGATACCACGACATGTTTCAAGCAACGAGACAGACCAGTTATCAGGACAGTAGTGGAATTCAAGTGGAATATGCGAATTCCATGGTCAGCTCGATTTTCAATTTCACGGGTCGCATATATACGTAGAAATGGATAGACAGACAGACAGACTTCACGATTGTGAAAAGTTGGCGTGGCAGCAATGACGACCTCACCTACAAATAAGTACCAGGTACACTTGCACCTGGTCCCAGTAGCTGGCCCAGCAAGGTATCTTTTTCAAAAATGCATGGTATCCAACAAGATCCCTATACATGGTACAGTTTGTACCTGGTACACTCGAATACTACCAGTTCAGTCAATGTACTATACTACTTCGAAGCGTGCGCACATTGTAAAAACGTTTTACTGATGTGATAATATTATTGTAGATCGAAGTCAAAAATTTCGAAGATGAGCGAGCCATGGCGGCCCCATATCTTATACGTTAGTATTGCTTAGCATTTCCAGGCTTGTCGCCATTGGTAAGATCAATACTCTACACGGAAACATGGAACGAGCTCGATATTCTGGTACCAGTAACTGGATTTCAACCCCGCAACTTCGTTTCAAAGTTGCTGTCACCGAGATGCTTCACTAGCAGTTGGAAATTTTTGTTTACCTACTTGGAGTTCCCACCAGAGACGGATTGACGGAAACGGTGCTATTGGCCAGGACTGGACGGAGAATCTGATCACTCGAAACACTTTTCTCCTTGTCTCCAATTAATCCGAGGATTCCACTCCTGCAAAACGTAGAAAAGAAATTTAGCAATCCATCATTCATTCAACGCCAATGCCACATAATCCTGTGTTGAGGCAAACTCACATGGTGGTATAAGGGTCGTATTCTTGACCTTCAGCAGCAATTCGATTGAAATGCTCCTGCAGAGTGATTGTACCATACCTCTCTTCTGGTTTTTCCGTTATCATATCTTCGACCGCGTAGTATTTGCCAATGCGACCCAATTCCGCAGCATTCTCTAGCTGTTCACTGCCAAACACGTTGGCGAGCCATTGCAGAGTATCAATCGAGATGTCAAAAATCCAAACGGGCAGTCTAGAGTACTTGGGCTCCGCACCAACCGCTTTGAATAACATCTAATGGATCGCAGGTATCGATCAGATTTGTGCTGTTTGTAAAAAGAGATTTTTGCGGAAGATCGATAGAATACGACTTACCTCTCCTTGCTGGATTTTTGTCATCGGCTTATCAGGTCCTCCCAAGTTGATTATTTTGTTGCGTCGAGACTCGTCCGCAATGCAGTCAATCAAATAAGTGGCCAAATCAGACTCTGCAATGGGATTGCAACGCGTGGAATCTTGAAACATCAAGAAGGAAGCGCCGTTTTGTAATCGCTCGAGTTGCCCCGAAACAGATTTAAAGAATGCAGTGGGTCTAACGATACTCCATGTCATGGCCGATTGTGATTGCAGAGCAGCTTCAAACTTTAGTTTGGCAAGTTGGAATTGGAGCAACGGCTTTCGGACGCAGATGGCACTCAGTAATACGAAATGTTTTGCATCACACTTGATTCCAGCCTCCAAGCAATTTAGTGTAGCCTGGTAGTCAATCTGAAAAGCCTCTTTTTTGATTCCTGAACGCGACGCTAGACAAGATACGACCGAGTCGATAGATCCCGACTTGGATTGGATTTGCTTCATCGTCTGGAAACAAGTAGCAATGGGCAATTTAGTTTCATGGTAGGAAAGGGCTGGTATTTGTCTTGCCTGCCCACTGTAGTACCTACCTTTTCCAGTTGTTTAGGATCCGACACGTCGCATTCAATAATTTCGGCATTGTGGAAAAACTCTCCATACAATCTCTGCCCTTGTTCCGATTGAACCTTGCGCACATCCCGAACCAAAGCATAGGTTTTGTAACCTTGTCTTACACTCTCCCGAACTGTTGATTTTCCAATGTATCCCGTAGCACCCGCAACAACGACCGTTCCCCGATCCACCATGGACAAGGAAAACGCCTGTGCCCAGAGGCCGTTGGAAACAACAACCAACAGCAGGAAAGTTAGAAATTTCGATGGCCGTAGCGACGAGTTTATTGATTCAGTCATGATGAAAGGTGGAAAGGGAAAAGCTGTAGAAATAATTCCACAATGGAATGGACTTTCCAAACTACGATGGTTTGCTGATGTCGTCGGAAAGTAACTTCTCTCCTTTTAGAAAGAGAGATTCGAGAGAAAAAGAAAGCGGTCACCAAACCTCGGGCGTTTGGATTCGTCGGCAGGGTAGCCTTCCGTCACGATGACGAAAAGAAAGTTCCGTCCCTCCGATCCACATCACACAAAGATCGCGACGAACCGCTGACTTCAATCGAAATTTACCGGCTGTGGTACGAAAGGTACAGCAGAACCATGTTTCGAAGGACAGACGCTCAAGCGGCCGGCCAAGTTGAACTTTGGAAGGGGCTCTTTTTGCTGCCGACACGACGTCGACCATCATGTCGTTTCAGCCGAAACCCCAGGTTTGATTTGCAACCGAAACAAGGATAGATTAATAATCTCGCTATCTCACGAAGTTCTGGGACATTAGCATTTGGGGAAAGTCCAAATAGACTCTAGGATGTCGCGACAATTTACTTTGAACTTTGCGATTTTCGCATTACTGGCCAACTGTTTTGGTCCAGCGGATGGATTTTCACTCCAAATGCAAGCCGGAAAGACGGCTGTCATCGCTGGAGCTACTGGTTACATTGGAAAGTCTACTGTCAGAGAGAGTGTGAGACAGGGTTACAAGACGATCGCGTTAGTCCGGGATAAGTCAAAGGTTGAATCCAAGGAAGGAAAGTTGTTGTACGGTCAATTTTTTGATGGTGCTGAACTTGTAGAATGCGATGTGACGAATCCAGACCAACTGACCAAGGTGAGCAAGAAAATGTGCGAGGATAACTTTGTCATCACCACAATTGTATTTTCCAACCAAATTTCTTTTGTAGACTTTTCAAGAAATTACAGCAAAAAATGGCAAGATTGAAGCAGTAGTTTCTTGTTTAGCGTCGAGATCGGGTATCAAGAAGGATGCCTATGCAATTGACTACCAAGCCACAAAGAATTGTTTGGATGCTGGAGTCGCGACTAATGCGAAACATTTCGTTCTATTGAGTGCCTTCTGTGTGAAGAATCCTTGGTTGCAATTCCAACAAGCCAAATTGAAGTTTGAAGCGGACTTGCAAGCACAAAATACCATGACTTGGAGTATTGTTCGTCCAACAGCATTTTTCAAGTCTGTCTCGGGTCAACTTGAAGTCATCCAGCAAGGAGCACCCTTTGTCATGTTTGGTGATGGTGAAGTTACCAGATGTAACCCGATTGCCGAGTCGGAGTTGGCCGAATACTTGATTGACTGCGTAAAGGACAAATCAAGACTCAACAAGATCATCAACCTCGGTGGTCCTGACGAACCATTGACAATGAAGAAGCAAGGCGAGGTAGGTACATCCTGCGAGGGCGTGTTACAATGCGATTTTAAGTGGCCTTCTAACCTTTTGACAGATGCTATTCCAAGCCGTCGGCAAAGAACCAAACTTCTTCTTTGCGCCTCTCTGGTTGTTTGATGTCATTATTGATAGTCTTCAATGGGTTGCGGATACATTCAAGAGCGAAAAGTTCGAAAATGCTGCCGAGTTAGGTAGAATCGGCAAGTACTATGCGGTCGAGGATATGTTAACGACAGATCCCTCCGAGAAGTTTGGCAAAATTAGGCTTCAGGAACACTACAATCGCATCGCTGTAGAGGGTCAAGAATACGACCCATACACCACAATGTAAGTTTTCGAGTTGGTCATCCGCTTATGTCATGACAATCACAGACGATGTTGCTCACGGTTCTTGTTCGCTGTGTAATTCTCAGGTTTGCCAAAGCACCACCGACTGCTGAATAAAATATGACTATCCTTTATATCTAGATGACCTTGTTGGCTTAAATTCAATGCAACAGACCTCTTCGACAAAATTATGACAGGTTCCGGCATTGTGGAATAAATTAATTCAAACTTTACACTTCTGTCGTTTCCCACTTTGAGTTATGAATAAGTTTTAGACTTTGACTTGCCCTGCAGCTATCGGCAGACTCCAAGGCTATTTGTTAATTTTAGGTCCACAAGGCCCGCATTAGAAGAACTCTACTGTCGAAAGGAAAACGTTGTACATTTTTGGTCTCTATAAAGGTGTTATTTTGCTTGGCAGTTCAGGAAGGATTCATGGAGTCTCGTCACGTACAACTAGTGATTTAGAATTGGTTGGGGTCTGGCAAATTGGTCAAAGCAAGTCCGGCAATCACAGCAAACGCTGCAAGTCCTCCACCAGCTATCAAGGCAGTCTGTGTCTTTTCTTCACTGCTTTTCGTTGAGATCTCCATCTTAGGCTCGATTGCCCAAACATTCGACTTTCCGTCCTGGTCAACAGAGACTCCACGCTCGGTAGTACGCGAGGAGAATGAGGACTGTGAATCATCACCTTCTGCGAAAGCAACTACCCGAGTGGAAGGCGCCGTTCGTGCAATGGGGACTACAAAATCACAAAGTGAGAAGGATGGACAAAGGGAGAAGGATGGACTATGGAAGGACTGATTCCCCCATGCTTAGTTCACTCACCGAAGGCAGCTGAGTTTCCAATAACGGACAACACAACAACAAGGAGGATGCAGAATTTGTTCATTTTCAAGGTTTCGTGATTACAAAAGAAAATGCAGGATAGTTTTATGATATATTCTTGTAAGATGGTCAAGGTTTACTCCAAGAGGCCATTCAAAGGATAGTGTCATTACCGAATGACCTGACACGCTCATTGACGCAGTGGTTGCAACGTAGGAAACGCAATTCGCCTTCGATTGGCGTGTCGCATCCGTCTGTTGGCCACGTACGTCGTCAATCCCACGTGTTGTTCAATCTTATGTTGTAGATTAACTCGACTAAATGGAACTCGCGGGACTAGACTCGATTCAGTTTTCAATCGTGGAGTGCGGAGAACCGAGAACCGCTGTGCGCCAGGCCGTCGATTCGGAGTTTTCGACTTGTCGCAAACAATGCGCCAGCCTACGCTTCAAAAAATGCTCGTTTCGGAAGCAACGACACGGGCGCCCAACAGCTTCTCTCCGGTTTTTGTATTTCGCGTCTTTGGCCGACCCATCGGCAATTTTTCAAATTATAACTAGAGCGGCTGTATCATCGTTCGAATATCTCCGCTACGTAAAGTTAAACATGGCAATCGGTCTCTCTGACAGCTGTGTTGCCATCAACGTTGATGGTATTGCTTATCGCGAGTTCAGTTGTGAATACGCAGCTTTGGAACCGCTTTACTTTCAGTGAGTTCGGCTGTTTGAATCACGGACATCACTTTCTGGGGTGACATTCGTGTAATCTCATCCTTTTCATGTTGCGCTGAACAGATTCGAAAAGCAGTATGACCCTATATATGTTTTAAATTGGATGCGAGAGCACCCCATGGTCCCTGTGATCGCATGTGTTGCATACGGTATTCTTATTGTTTGGGGCCAGCATGCCATGGCCAAGCGGGAAGCCTGGAATTGGCGTCGTACCATGGCATTGTGGAATCTGAGTTTGAGTCTTTTCTCCTGGTTTGGAATGTTCCGAACAGCTCCTCAATTGGTGCATAACTTGTACCATATGAGCGTTCGTGACAACTTGTGCTTGGACCCTCGATCAACATATGGATCTGGCTCGACAGGACTCTGGGTGCAACTTTTCATTCTCAGCAAATTTCCGTGAGTATTCATTGAAGATGCACTGATTGGCGCCACGATGCTTGTTGTCTCACATTCTGCCCTTACACACAACAGTGAACTTATTGATACTTTCTTTATCGTAATTCACAAGAAGCCTCTCATTTTCCTTCACTGGTACCATCACATCACCGTTTTGCTTTATTGCTGGCATTCGTACGTTACAACGTCGCCACCCGGCATCTTCTTTGTTGTGATGAACTACAGTGTACATGCATCCATGTATGGCTACTATTTCTTGATGGCGATGAACCTTCGCCCGAAGTGGTTCAACCCAATGATCATCACTGGATTCCAGATTTCTCAAATGGTGGTCGGAGTAATTGTCACCCTCGTCGGATTTTACTACTTCAGCACTGACCCTGAATGCGGAATTGAGAAGGAAAACAACACAGCTGCGTTTGTTATGTACGGAAGCTATTTGTTCCTCTTTATGCAATTTTTTGTGGGACGCTACTTTGCTCCAAAGAAGCAAAAGACAGTATAATTATCATTTTCGTCGTAATAAAGAAATCAGTATAATTCTTGCCATTCCTCAACCGGTAGCCATGATTGCACAAGAGTAGATCTCTTGCCCCCCTCCCGCAGGTAACGTTTCCTTGGTGGTTCAAGTTCCCAGGAGGATATCAATCTGGTCCGGCAAGATTTTATTGCGGATCAACGGATAGATCTCCTATTCCCTGTGTAGTCAAGCACCATTCAAGGCCATACTTTCAGTTAGGTACCAGGTACAAACATGGTTATTTGTTGTCATACACAGCAGAGTTTGCTTGCATATATTGCTTTGAGTTCCATGGACCAATTTTGTTGCCACTGAAATCTCGAGATAGCCATTTCCGGCGGGTCGACTCGAAATCGCACAACCCTCGGACATAGATACATACGGCTAATTGTTTCGCATTTGGCAAGACTACATAGATCAGGCTTCTGGTGCTGGGGATGACTGAAATGACTTGTCACGTAGGCAAAGTACCAGGGCCAATCTTGTCGTGCAAGATGAGACCATCATGTGGAATGCAATAAATAAAGACTTGGATTTGACAAGATTATGTCGAAATGGGTTATTCTTTACCTATATCGCTGTATATTGGAAATTGGATCGAAATTCCTCCTGCATCACGCACAATATTCATATCACTCTCGACAGCAGGGGTGCAGTCAAAAAGTCTTGTTCTAATACAACCATCCAACAATCGGTGCGGAACAAACAAACCAATTTCCAAAATAACCTATAACGACAACAAGTAACCATGGAGACCGAACAAATGGAACGTGGCGACGGAACGGATTTCTTGAAAGAAACGCTCGATGGTGTCGACCGGTTGGAGATCCGTCATGATCGACGCGGATGGTTACAAGAAACCTTTTGTTGTATCACCAAATCAGACTTTGCCTACTATCACGGCGAAAAGAAGATAGCCGAGTCCAAGGAAGAGTTTGAGTACGTTTGCCGTTGCTGCTGTGCACCGCATCATCCCTTTGACATGACCGTCAAGGTAGCGGGTGCCGATTCGGAATTGGTAGAGTTCAATAGACCCTGCAGACTTCCACTCTGGCCTTGCAAATGCTGCTGCAAACAAGAAGGAACCGTTTTCAGTGGAGAAGATGATCTTGGTGAAGTCAGAGAAACGTTCTGGTGGTTGTAAGTACTTTCAGTTCTCAGGATGCTCCAATCTTTGCTGTCCGGTGCTCAAATCCCTCACGCACCTGTCTCTTTCTCGTCGTGACCTTTGGTATATATAGTGTTCCGCAATGGAAAGTATATGACGATGATAACAAAGAAATATATAAGATTCATCCACCCACTTGTATGGGAGGCATGTGCATCGATTTCTGCGTCGAAGGACATTGCTGCCCCTTTGGTTGCTGTTTGATCCCCTGCAGAATTTACCCCGCGGATCAACCAAATACCGATAGTAATGCACCCTATGTTGGCAGAATGGCCAAGATACCAAAAGAGAACTTCCGTGACGTTTACAATGAAACAAGCTACGTCGAAATTTCTTTCCCCGAGGGTGCAACACCGAAACAAAAGGGGCTACTTTTGGGTTCGTATCTTTTGATCAACGCCCTTTTCTTTGAAAACTCGGAATAAACATTTGGTCGATGGATGTTTCACTTGAACTAGGGTTCTCGTCGGGAGGCCCTCTGTATTTAATTATGGTCTAGATTACTATTCATTAAGTTTTTAGCTTTGTGTCGATGATATAGCAAACTCAAACGTCCAAGACCTTAAGCCAAATTGTTCAATATATTCATTTCCTCGGGGGTAAGTTCAAAGTCGAAAATCTCCAAATTTTCTTTGAAGTGTTGCTTGTTTTTGCTCTGTGTTGTAAAAGAACCTCCACTCTGGATGATCCATCGTAATGCTACTTGTGCATAGCTCTTGTTGTGCTGTTTGCCAATCTTGGCGCAAGTTCCTTTCATACTGGAGCTAAAGCGTCCTCCCAGACTACCTCCCAACGGTGCCCATGCTTGAACAAGAATTCCTCGTTGTTGATTGTCCTTGACTACCGATCCCGGATGATAGGCCACACTAAAGGGGAGTTGATTCACAACGGGCTTGACCAAAGCCTTTTGTAACACGCAATCCAGTTGGGTGGGAGAAAAATTGGAAACGGCCAGAGTCTTGGTCAATCCTTGTTGATGCATTTCTTCAAAACTAGCCCACTGTCCTTGAATCGAAGGACAGTCGGGTCCCGGATAGTCCAACATGATTTGATCCAAATAGGTGATGCCTCCGACACTAAAGCATTCCATATTGCGTAGCCATCCCTTGGTCGTATCCTTCTTGGCCGCGTCATAGCCACTGGCCCGATTGGAAACCACGGAACCACAAATAAAGAGCTCGTCTCGTGGAATTCCACAATCTTTAATGGCCCGAGCAAATCCTTTTTGATTGCCGGCCAAGACACTGGCAAAAAAATTGCGATATCCCACTTCCAAGGCCAGTCGTGTCAGTTGATAGGCAGTATCATCATTATAAATTTGAAGTCCAAAGGATACTAATGGAAATTTGGTCCCATCGGCGAGGGTGGTAATGGGTGAAATGATCGTGGAAGATGCATCGGCGTCGGCTGCCAGTGTCGTGGTGGGAGGAAAAAGAAGCCAGGATGCGGCTGTCGTTTGTTGAATCGCTTCACGTCGATTCACAATCAGGGCATTGCTTCTGCTGACAGTGAACGCTATAGTGATTGTTACTAGCAATATCGAAGAAGGCATTGTTCCTTGACGAGAGGTGTGATGCAAATGATCCAAAGCGAGAATACATGATACTAACGTTAGTACCGATATTGGATTTCGATCTTCGACTCCATGGATTCAAAGTCTGGTGCTGGGGGTGTCACATGCCAGTGGTACCTGGAATCGGTACGTACCTACAATTCCGGAATCATTGGGGTCGTTCAACGGATGGAAAAAACGGGGTTCTGCAAGCTATCGTACAAGGTACCTCGCTTGGTCCATGACATGATAATAAAAGGACAAACAAATCCCAAGTCATTACTCGTAGAGATTGTTGTAAATTATCTTGGAGAAACAAGAGAGACAACTCACAATTTATTCGGAGATTCCTTGGAGAAAAAAGTTCATACTGAAAACTTTCAATTTCGACAATATCATTGATTGGATGAAAATTGCACCGCCACGAATCAATTCACTCGACCCGTCCATTGACAGTGAGCCATCATGGAAGGATCCACGGAAACAGTGGACTCGAATGGAGATCACACATTGGAAGAAGAACAGATGAAGGATGTTGATGCCGTTGATGCTTCTTGGGACGCAGCTTCGATTCCTTCGGAAATTCCAGAAAGCGTTGGTCGGAATGATTCCTCCTCGCACGACTCTGCTGGAGAAGAAGGAGAAGACCAAGACAACAACGACGACCTTGACAACACAGACAACGACGATCTATCTAGTAATCTCTCCCACGTCGACCCGGACATGGTTCAACAAGCAGTCCAGGCGGCTATCGAAGATGCCATTGCCATGCGAAGGTCCGATAGCATTTTATCTACCGAATCCAACGAGAAAACTGACAGTAGTGACTCGTTGGATCTCGAAGATTCCATTAATAAATCATCTGAAGGCTCTAATGCATCAGCCAATTACATGGAAGCCGCATCTTTTGAAGCCGCCATGTTGGGTCCTGGAACACATCGAGTCATTCCGCATGGGAAATGGGAGGCTGGCCATCAAGAGTCATCCAATGACATTGTTCAATTTTCGCGGCTCTCGACGCAATCTGCGGAAGAATCGGAAATATCTGCCTTGCAGGATTCAATATCGGCATCATTCCGACGGAGTAGTGAAAGATATTCGTTCCGAAGTATCTCCAAGATCGCACTTGATTCCATGACTATTCTTGAAACGATAGTCTCCACGGATGGGGAAGAACGACTGGACGAGGAGCACCAGGCCGAGGAAAAGGATGTTTCACTGCTTCAGATTTTACATTCCAGCAACATTACCATTCCCGAAATTCCTCTTTCGAATGATTATTCTCACGAAGTACATCTCCTTCATTCCGCATTCAAGGATTTCTGTTGCCCACCACTCTCGATTGATGCCGTGCAAGCAATCTACGACAAGGAGAAAAATCAAACCAACATCTCAGTACCATTACCAATGGATGCAGTGATCGAAAAACCATCACAGGGACTTGTTAATCTGTTGGGTCATAATTCCCTTCTCCCGTTGTCGCGCCCATGGTCCATGAGCTTCCTACGAATCCTCCTAAGAATACTCACCAACGAGACTGATGCCGAATACGAAACATCTATACTGAGTTCGTGTCCTTGGTATGACGAAACATTTGGTGCCGAAAGTCAGGAACGACCAAGAGCATTTTCCTCGGTATCTTTGAGGAATCAGTCGTCCTTTTCTGATCAATCCATTCACGGGACAGGATATGAAACCAAGAAATCCAATCAACTCTACTCGATAGTCCGCCTTCGTGGATGCTGGAAATCAGCCGTCAAAAAAGTGTTGGAAACACTCGAAGTCATTTTGAACGATTCTAAGTACGAGCATTTGCACGGCCCCATGACTCGATTACTAGGAGTCTTGTGTATTGGTGGTATCTCGGTCAAGGAACTGCGAAACATTTTGGCTCTCGCGACAGAAACAAATACATCACCATTCACTCAATTGCTCTTGATCCGTTCCCTGCAAACAGCGGCAGCGGGTGCATCTCGATCCTTTTTGGGCAAAGCAGACCCAACGAGCCTTTTCTCGTTTACCTCGGGACGTGGTATCACCAGAACAATCAATATAGAAAAATCCTCATGGCCATTCAAAAACGATTTTGGTATGGCACTGTGGTTTCGTGCAGAATGTTTCCGTGAGCCCTCTACCCTCCTTCGAGTCACGAATGAATCGAACGATGGTACCGAAGTCTCGCTCTTACCCATTTCCACGACGGAATCGGGAGCGGCATCAGCATCCGTCCTGGTAGTAACCATTTTGGAGAGAGGGAAACCAGTGGAATGCGTCAAAATTAATGCATGCATAGTCCACGAACGCGTTTGGTATCATGTTGCTGTTCGGCACACTAGATCGAGACTGAAAGGAATGTTTTCATTGAGCTCCCGAGAACAACTCTCAGTCATGTTGGATGGAAAACCGATGACTACGGAAACATTGAAATTTCCGTCCTTGAAAGACTCAAACAGTAAATCTGTCACTTTGACCTTTGGAGCCAACTTTGATGGCCAAACCGGTGCATTGTATGTCTTTAACAACAATGTTTCTGACGCAACACTCAAGGCTCTGTATGAACTTTCGTCTGAAATCACTCATACCCAGTCACGACGCTCCGTGATTGAGTGGGACTCGCGCCAAGGAGAGATTGTTCGCAAGAGCAAAGTTTTAGATCTAAGCATGCGTCGGGATGATATGGACGACGTTGTGCTGAGTAATCGTGTCGAAAGCAAGCACACTCAAAATTTCACGGCAGTCGCCGATCTGGAGGAAGAAGACGAGACTCTCGAGGCTGGTCCTCTGTCAAAAAATGCGTTCAATTCTCGCCTTTATATAGTGTGGGACCCTCGTCGAGTAGTCGGGTCAACAGCACTGGACCTGCACTGTGGGGCCCATGCTACTCTGGACCCACAGAGCGTTCGACAGTGGACCATAGATGGTGTACAAAATGTATTGGGCAGCTTAGGTGGTATTCAAACTGTTCTGCCCATCATCCGTTGTTTACTGTCGGGAACGGTAGAAAGTGCATGGATGTCAGAACCCACCGATCTCGAAACAATGCGGCAACGGTGTTTACTGTGTGCCACAGTGCCCGATGTTCTGCTCCTTTTCGCTTCTCTTGTCCGCGATCACTACCAAAACGCACGAGAAATGTTGCGCTGCGGTGCAATAGATCTTTTGGAGCAATGTTTGCAGTCTAACAAGCAACTTGGCGCAGAAAAGGGGAATGCCATTCCTGCTCCGTCGATTGTCGCGTCAATCTGCGTGTTTCCAAGCCTGTCGGCTTACTTTGTGAACGCTTTACTTGAACTACGATCAACATCTTCTCATTACGTCGCATTGGAAACCAAGGTCTTTTCTCGACTCGTGTTCAATCTTCCTATCTGGCTGGGCGGTCCGTGCCAAGGAAGTGCCATCTTTTTCGATCTCCTTCCTTACTTATCCATGGTTTCAAGACAATATCCCCAAAAAATAAGGGACTGCGTTGGAACCAAAGGAATTGTTAAGGTCATAATTGAACTGATAGAATTCAATGTAAGGCTTACGCATACAAAACAATCAAATTCATTTGAAAATCTCGTACTAACTTTGTGTTGGATGTTCACCAGGATGAGGAAAATGATGTTTCTGTTTCTTCGTTTGAAAGAAACATTCGAGACCTCGACGCCCTTAGATCAGTTCCCTCCACCCATGAGAGATGGCATGTGTGTGAAATCCTTTTTGCCATGCTTCTTCAAGTAATGGCGGTAGGCTCCACTATCGAGGAAGCAGCCTTGATCCTTGACACGCTTTCCAACTACTTGGAAAAAGAGTGGGAGGCATCCTCTCAAGAAGTATCCAAAGGAACAGGCGATGCCATTATTCGGACAGGAGCAAGGCAAAATCGATATCACTTCTCACTACGAGCTTCACTCCTTATTCTATTCCTGCTAGAATCGAAACCGATTCCCCCGGATTTTGTTAGAAATGTTGCCAATGTCTGTGGGAGTGCACAAGGGGGGGCAGCTTGGATCCTTTGTTCGATGGTCAATTCTTACTGCGACCGCATCAGGGCCATTGGCGTTCGATGTTTTGTCGCTTACATGGAAGTCACTGGACGACATGCAGATCAACCGATCAACATGGAGTCGCAAGTTCCTGATATCGAGAAACTAAGATCATCTGAGAACCGGAGTCTTCAAGAAAATACGATAAACTTGATATCCAACGTTGGTCATGGTTTGCTGAATTCAAATGTACGAAAAGGACTGGCATCGATTGGTCCATCTCTTCGATTGAAATCGCAGACGGTTTCGCATCTTACGCCACGAGTCGCTTACAAACTACTGTGGCATCTATTGAAATCACATCGATATCGCATTCGCGGATGGACCCAAGGGAGCCTTGTAGCAATGGTATTTGAAAGGAAACACCATGCGTCACTTTTTGCACTGTCATCGTTAGAGGAAAATTGTTTGATACCAGATGAGATTTTTCAAGACTCCCTGACCATCAATTGGATCTGGGTTGAGTCGACAATGCAAGACTTAAACCTCCCTCTTGACCCTACCATTCGTTCTGATCTAGGGGTGAATACGATCATCAGACTCCTGCGTTTCCTACCTGATGAATACGTTGATCAATGGTTGTCTAATTTGGTGCGCGTCTCATTACGAAGCCCAACAGTGATGGAGGCTTTATCAATTACACAAGACTGGCAGCCATGCATTTTTCAGCTTGCGTCCGAACTCAACGAAAAGTTTGTTAATTCCGTCACGAAGTACAACAGTTCAGAGTCCCAAACGGAGACCGGGTTAGTGCAAGATGAAGACCTCCCATTGGAAGGGAATGATGCCATTTTCGATCGGTTGAATCTTGCCTTGGAATTACACTCCATGTTGCTGGGAAACTTGTTTCGGCATGGTGAAGAAAAGGCGTTAGTAGCGATCGAGGACGCGGCGTCACTACAAAGAGTGTGCTTGAATGGCCAAAGGGTTTTTCTTCTCATCCTGACAAAACTGCTTTCAAATCTTGCGACATTTGGCGTTGTTCCCTTTCACAAAATCGCTGGTTCTTCTCCTGCTCAAGAACACGAAGCGACAAGCACTATTCTGCTTAAGCGTAGCGCCAAGCTCGTAACAGATACGATTCTTTTTAACGCGTCAAAAGGGCTGACAATGCCGTCTGCAGTGGATTGCTGGCGATGCCTCCGTCATTTAAATGCAATTGTTGTTGCGATGGTTATGCGCTTGGGGTAAGTTTCATCCATGTCGGACACTACAAGTACCACTGCAATTCTAGTAACTCACTTGTTGTTGATTCCATGTCGATCCCAGGTTTGGTGTCGCTGAACTGCTTGATTCAAAAAATGTGACTTCTACCGGTATAGATGAAGCAACAGATGGACTCTTCGGTATCAGGCTTCCTGAAGGCGAAGTTGTCGACGTGTCTGCAAGACAACTAGCCACTTGGTACCAAGCAGAAACTAGAGAGAACCAGCTTGGAAACGACAATAACTTCGAAAAAAGGATCGACCGACGTATTTGCGTGAATATTGCCGCTCAAGCCCTTGCACTCCTTGACGTGTTTATCTTCCCTGATTCACTCGATGTGACGCACCCTTCTTCACAACTTCATGGACTTGCATTGGTTCGGAACACTGAATCGAGAATTGGTCATGCCCAGGGACCGCTGTTGGCTTCACTTGTCCGTCTGTCGCTTTTGTTGCTGAATCAGTTGGAGCCATGCAGTGTAGCATTGCTGCAATGTTCAAGTCGTCTGAGATGCTTTTTGCACTGGGTACTTGAGCTTGTTCGGGAATCTGAGGCTCTGGAGGGGTATTCTGCGGCTTTCAATAAACTCACAGCTCCGTTCGATCGACTCACATTGGCTATGGCCTTACAATGTCGGCGGACACTCAAGCGTTCATATTCACTGTTACTTCAACTTGAATCAACGACGTCAGAGCTTCCTTTCGACAGCAAGGACATGCGAAAAAAGATGTACCGACGTTTGATGAGAGTCTGTGTGGAGATGCGAGAAATTCTGGTCACGGTTGTGGAACAGAGAAATGAAGTGCTACGCGCCTGCTTGTCGGCAGAATCATTCAAAGCTTTACAAAACTCGTTAGAAACGGATTCTTCCCATACAGGTGAAATCGCGAACCCGCCCAAGGAGGAGTTGGTACAGAAACTGCTTAGAAGTTCCTGGGTAATCAGCTGTGAAGACGGATTATTGGGACAAGAACCGCACGACCCCGACAATTCGGCAAGAGATGTGAGAAGCGACGGTCAGTTGGCCTTGACAAATCTTGCAAAGGAAGCTCTTGAAATCTCGAACTCATTTGAGAAATCGTTGAATACGTGCTTCGAGAACTACCTGGAATCCCAAAGGAAATGGACAGAAACAGGAGCAGTACGCGATTTAGAGTATGAAGGCGATACAGTCCTGAAGAGACTGAGCGTACGTCATGCGATGGATTTGGTCGAGTTTTCGAAAGATATTTCTGTGAAGAGTCAATCCGCGGATAGGCGCTGGAGAAATATCAACCAAAAAGTGCTCGACGTCTGGCGCGATTACGACCACTGGAAATTACCGCGTTACACTGATGCACTTGGACGGCGAATCGTGCTGGTAAGGAATCGGTGTTTTTCTATCCATGACGAATCGAGCTACGACCTGCTTATGGGGAAAGAGCGCGAAAGGGAGGAACGAGAGCGGGAAATGCGCCTTCAAAGGAAAAAGGAGCTTGCCGAGCTCATGAAAAGAAACGCAGAGGCGTTTGTGCCTCTCGCAGAAAGTTCTATCGTAGAAGATGAGGAAGAAAAGGAGCACGACGATTTGTATGACCAAGCTGGAGAAACATTAGGGGCTTCTCAGGGTCCAACTGACGAGCCGAAAGCATTGACCATTGAAGACTCTGAAATCGAGAATGTATCCGAGGGGGAGCCCCCTGCCATTACGGCGGTCGATGGTGAAACAATCGACGATGTCGACGCTTGGGCCAAATCATTCATATGGTCTGAAAACGAGTCGGTTGTTGCCAGGTTTGACTCTGTCATGGTTGTAACGCTTCAATATATTGTCGAGGGGAAGCTTCTGTTGACAACCCATGGTTTGTACTTCCATCAGTCCGGGGATGAGATCAACACAGTTACAAAAAACGCTTTTGTGAATGGAGGAGCAACTCACTCAGCGTCTGTCGAGCAAGATCGTCGTTGGCGCTTGAGTCGACTGAAAGAAGTCCATGGTCGTCGATATATGCTGCGAACGCAGGCCCTGGAACTTTTTTCTCAGACTGCGAGGAACTTTTCATAAATTTTCCTCATGGGCAAAAGGAACGAAATCGTTTCTATGCCAAATTAAGGAACAGTTGCAAAGTACCGATGCTTTTCTCGCCAAAATCACTCAACCCCCGAACTATCTACAAGAAGTCAAATCTTCCTGAATTATGGCGCAAGAGACGAATTTCCAATTTCGATTACATTATGGCTCTAAACCGTATGGCCGGCAGAACTTTCAATGACATAGCCCAGTATCCTGTGTTCCCATGGGTTTTGTCGGACTACACCAGTGAGAAAATCGACCTTACGGATTCTCGAGTGTATCGAGACCTAACGAAGCCCGTGGGAGCATTGAACCCAGACAGGCTAGCGCAGCTTCTTGAACGTTTCAATGAATTGGAGCAGTTTGGTTTTGCTGAGAATGAACGTTTTTTATACGGTAGTCACTATTCCTCGCCGGGCGTTGTCCTACACTTTCTCATCCGGCAAGAACCTTTCACGTCAATGGCAATCGATCTCCAATCTGGGCGTTTCGACTGTCCAGATCGACTCTTTTTTGATATAGCAGAGAGTTGGAAAGGTTGCAATACATCCTCTTCAGATGTGAAAGAGCTCATTCCTGAATTCTTTACTCTACCCGAGATTCTACTAAATACAAACAAGTTTCCTCTTGGAAGAACACAGAGAGGACTGCTTGTCGACGATGTACTTCTACCACCGTGGGCAAAGGGATCTGCTCACGAGTTTGTACGACTCCATCGCCTGGCACTCGAGTCGGATTACGTGTCAAGGAATCTTAATCATTGGGTTGACCTCATCTTCGGTTGCAAGCAACGAGGACCAGCGGCTGAAGCAGCGCATAACATCTTTCATCATCTCTCGTACGAAGGGGCTGTTGACCTCGACAAGATCATCGATGATCTCGATCGTCAAGCTGCCGAGTCTCATATCCAAAATTTCGGCCAGACTCCAAGCCAGCTACTCCCAAAAGATCTTCATCCAAATCGTTTGAGTATAGAGGAGAGCTGGGTCCCCTTGATCAATAATGTAAGTAAGATTTGATGTACCTTTTTGACGATTCTGATCACTGCTCACACCCGGTTCTCAGATGTCTTCGACAGTTCGCCTGCGATGTCATACGCCGGGCAAGCAGTACGGTGGCAAGAAAGGAAATTGTGGTAGCGCCATCAAGATCAACGTTTTGGCCGATACTATCAATGTGGTATACTCTGATCTCAAATTTGGTACCTTCCGATGGTACCCAAAAGCAACAAAGAACCGCCTGAAACCGGATAAGCTACGGAGCTTTTCAAATAGATTGGTAAGCAACTCTCGGACTGTAATAAAGAGAGGGTCCGCCGCTCCACAGACAATGGACCAGAATTCCAGCAAATATGCAGTTGGCAATTGGTCGTTTGCCATGACCTTGGGAGGTTACGAAAAAGAGCAACTGCGCCGAAAATCTTTGATGCCTTCCCGCATGGTTTCTGCGAAAGATGCTCTATATACTGACTCGCCGGTGCTTGTCTTGAGCTGTGGGTACTGGGACAACTCAATCAAAGTCCACTCGACTGCTACATGGAAACTCGAGAGTGTCGAGACCGGAGGACACCAGGGTGCTGTACGATGTCTGAATGTTAGCAGTGATGGAGCTTTCATGATTTCAGGGGGCGAGGACTGTACTTGCCGTGTTTGGGTAGTTGATCATCCTGATATGGCAGTTGCATTATCCGATGGCTACATTCAAACCGCATTGGGACATCGAACTGACGCAGAACAAATTCTGAACTGTTGTCGGGTTCTTTGGGGCCATGAAACTCCCATAACGTGCGTTGATCTTTGTCCTGACCTAGACATAGTTCTGAGCGGATCGCTTGGGGGCAAGGTTTGTATCCATTCGCTTCGCCGAGGAGACTGCATTCGCTCGATCCGTCCACATTCCAAGTCCGAGATCGGTCAAGTTGCGGTATCGAAAATAGCACTTGAAAAACATGGGCGATTTGTAGTCCACACGAATGACGGAATGCTGCACACTTACACTGTCAACGGTGTTTGTCTTTGTACGGCAGACGCCGGCGAACAAATTCATGACATGGTAATCACAGGAGAAGTTCTGGTTACTGGAGGCGACCGTTGCCATGTGTATATAAGAGATTTGGTGACGCTAAAGATATTGTCGGGTTTGGATCTGAATCGGCATGGCCCAATTAGGTCCATCAGTCTCACCCCAGGCGAGCTAAATCCGATTCCACAACATCTTTTTATCGGTAGCGACGATGGTATGATTTCGATTGTGGATCGGGAAGATATCAGGATTAGTACGGGAGGAAGATAAAATCTCAAACAAAAAATGAAAAGATTTCTACTAGGAAGATACCAATATAGAACACATTCAAACGTCGTCGCACATCGGTCCCACGTGAGGATCATGGCCTTCTGAGCCATTTGGTCTGCAGTCTAGTCAGATGTCTCGTAAAAGAGTGAATTGATAAAGATCGCTGCACCTGTCAAAATTCCTTTCTGATCAGCAGTCGCATTCTTAGGGAAATCAATCTCGAAAGCATTGGAGTCTGTGAAGATTTCAGTCATCGCGCTCTTTGGCTTCTTGAGGATAAGTCCTTCGTACTCTTCGCCGCCTTGGTTGCCAACTTCGGACTTGTAAATACGGAATGATTGCTTGCAGCATCCTCTGCCGCAAGGATTTCCCTCGGCACAACAGTTGATGCACATACCTCCACAACAAACGGGCGGGTGAACGAGGTAGATGTAGCTTTCGTTATGATCGTAAATCTTGAAAGAAGGAACGCTAAACAAAACGTCAGTAAACTCGCAGGCAATCCAAGTCAATTTCATCGAACCCTTTTGTAGAACTTACCAGAAGTAACAGGTTTCCTTCATTGTTCCAAGTTTGTTGTTGTTGCTCGAGATTGTTGCCCGTTGGTAGCAGCAGCATTTGCATCCACCAGGAGGGCAGGTAAAAGGGCGATCGACAGTTACAATCTCAGCATCTGTGTTGAGCTCCTTGACTACCATCGTGTAATTATGACATGGGGCCAAGCAGAAACGACACAAGCAACTGGCATCTTCAAGAGAATGGAAGACTTGTTGGCCCCCAATGAAGTACTTGAACTCGGTCTTGGCCTCGCACCCAAGGCACTCCTGTAGCCATCCTCGACGAGTTTGACGCATCTCAAGTTTGGTGCATTCCGACAAGTGGGCCTTGAGAGCCTGACTTCCACGGTCCATAGAATTGGCCTGCATGGTGTATCTGTGGTTGTTGTTTCTGAAGTCAACCAAAAGAAAAAAGTGAAAACTGTGACACTTGACACTTGACGGTTCTGAGGTGAAGGGGGGGAGACCAAATGCAGGATCCGGAGTGCGTACGGTACCAAGTACACGTGGTACCGGTACCGGGTATACCAGGTAGTGGAAGATTCAGTATTCCAAGACTCGGAGCTCGTGCACGTCGCGACTACAGATCTCCTGCTGGAGTGAGCCGTGTACCCAGTACTTTTCTAACGTCTACCTGGTACCTCGTAAGCAAGTTTGAAAAGTGAGAGCTACGAGGTCATTCTTTTCGGAAGATCTTTACCTTGTATCGGTTCGCCGTAACTTTACCGGTAGCTTGGTTACATAGAGAATTTTCATTGAACGTCGGCAGAAATAACGGTAAGCCGCAAGCCCGACCGGTGATTTTCTTGCATTGATATTTTCTTCGCTGCAACTTCTTGATGCTGCTTCGCGTACCGTTGTAGATCAAGCAACAGATGGACTCTTTGAAGCCAGGCTCCTGAAGGCAAAGTTGGCGACATGTCTGCAAGACAACTACCGTAGCCACCTGGTACCAAGCAGAAACCATCAGAGAGAACCAGCTTGGAAACGACGACAACGTCGAAAAAAGGATTGACCGACGTATTTGCTTGAACATTGCCGCTCAAGCCTTTTCACTCCTTGACGTGTGTATCTTCCCTGATGATGTGACGCACCCTTCTTCACAACTTCATGGACTTGTATTGGTTCGGAACACTGAATCGAGAATTGGACATCCCCGAGGACCGCTGATGGCATCACTTGTCCGTCTGTCGCTTTTGTTGCTGAATCAGTCGGAGCCATGCAGTGTAACATTGCTGCAATGTTCAAGTCGTCTGAGATGCTTTTTTCACTGGGTACTTGAGCTTGTTCGGGAATCTGAGGCTCTGGAGGGGTATCCTGCGGCTTTCAATAAACTAACATCTCCGTTCGATCGACTCATATTGGTTATGGCCTTACACTGTCGGAGGACCATATTCGCTGTTACTTCAACTTGAATCAACGACGTCAGAGCTTCCTTTTGACAGCAAAGAAATGTGCAAAGATGTACCGACGATTGATGAGAGTAGTAAAATCACAGAAGATGAGGAGGAAAAGGAGCACACCGATTTGTATAAGCAAGGTGGAGAAAGATTAGGGGCTTCTCAGGGTCCATGTGACGAGCCGAAAGCATGGACCGTCGAAGACTCTGAAGTTGATAATGTATCAGAGGAGGAGCCCCAAGTCAGTACGGTGGTCGATGGGGAAACAATTGACGATATCGACTTCTGAAGTCGGATAAGCTACGGAGCTTTTCAAATAGATTGGTAAGCAACTCACGGACGCTGGTAAAGGCAATTCAAGTCAGTTCACATGGAACTTACCAGAAGTAACATTTTTCCACCATTATTCCAAGTTTGTTATTGTTGTTGTCCGTTGGTGGCAACAATATTTGCGTCCATCTGGAGGGCAAGTAAAAGGCGATCGACAGTCACGTGTAACTATGACAGGCCAACGGAAGGACACATGCAAATGGCATCCTCAAGGGAGTGGAAGACATGTTGGTCGCCAATGAAGCAACCAAAAAGGGGGAAATGAAGAAATACCTGACAAGTATTACTAGTATGAATTATGAGTGAGTAATAAAAGTGAATTCAGTATCCTACGGTACCCAAAGATTTACATATTAGCATTTATTATTGCGCCAAGGGAGCTCGTCAAAGATGCGATTAACGGGAGATCTCGTCCAAGTGCGCCAAACGTACCAGGTACCTGGTACTACCGTAGTGTTAGTTCGAGGTTCCATTTTGCAACCATTCATAGAAGCATAAGCGAAAATGCGATGGCGGGGTGGCTGCACTATTTACAAGTACTTGTACAGGTACCCCGGAATTATAACTTTTATACCGGTCCTTGATACGCATCACAGTCAGTTCGCTTGCCAATTTTATTTACAATGTATTCATCAGAATTTGTCGTAAAATTGTCGGATAAATACCTCCGGCAAGTCTGTCTCATTCTAGTATGGGAATTACTTAACGAAATCCATAATTACAGAATTTTCAAGAGGCGCTATTCCGTTGAGTGGACCCGTTGGACAAAAACTAGGCTCGATCGGTGGCCACAAAATGAATTTATTCCCATGATTGCCTTCGAAAGGCATGTGCTCCCATTTGGACGTTGTGCTAGTCCCCATCCCAACCAACTCACTATCAACGTGCGATTGATACAACAGCAATTACCAGGGATGGCAAGGACGAGTTCATCCCGATGCTGTAGCATCCTTTGGGTTGCATCCTTTTTGTTATCAATATCAACTACAATTCACGCCTCTGTGTATGTGGATGTGCCGTTTGCAGAGAGGGTCTTTCATAGTGTCCCTTATTTCAACTATGAAGACACGAGATGGCCGTACGCGGGTGCAACCGACCTATTGATCGGCCCGATCAGCGTAATGACGCCTGCTGAATTCGACAACTTTTTTGAGGACTTCCAAGCAGCCTTGGGATCAGAAGGAGACGACGCTGCGACTGGTAGTGGCGTTACCTTGGGAGTATCCTCATCGTATTCCAGGAGCCCTGTGAACACTGCAGAAGCGACAATACCACCACCGAAATTCCTCCTTGTCGAATATGGTTCCTCAGTACATTCTTCGTCAATTGAGAATATTCGACGTTTAGCCGGATGGCTTCAGGTGGACTTTGTGATTCTGATTGTCAATCGAAATTCGTCGTGGGTAGATAAATTCCGTTTTTGGTGGTCACAAAGATTTCCCGGAATACCCAGAGATATGACAGATAAACACGGAAAGATTCCGACCAAGCTTGGTGAATGTGCATTCTTGGGAGTGGGATCAAAGCAGGGAGAAGGTAGGTCAAGAGATTCAAGAAGAAGCAAGGAATATTTCATGATTGAAACTAAACAGTTTATTGTCACCAAAAGTCTTGATGGATATGTTGTACAAATTCAAAGACTGGAGCTATTCTGGTGGTTCTCAGGAATTCTATTTCGGAGTCGATGGCATCACCGTGATGGATGGAAGGAGTTTTGCGTGGCGGGTTGGCCTGTACCTCTTTTCCATTGGTTTGTTTTGGCGTTGGGCATCCGCGATAGATCAACGAGAGCAAAGGGAAAGAAATGGACAATCGGACGATGATGTAAAATACTCTGGCGACGAACTTGGAATGGGAGAAGTTCAGACATCTTCGTCGCAACATGAATGTTGCGTGTGTCTCGAGGTCATGCCTCAAGGCGAACAAGTCCGCATTCTGCCTTGTCGACATGTCTTCCATCACGATTGCATAAATGGATGGTTCAACCAACACAAGTTCACCTGTCCAATGTGTAAGATGGATTTAAAGAAACATCTTGCGGAACGTCGAATAGCCTCAGCAGAGTTGGATCTCATCACGGCAGCTCCAAAAACGACCTGGACTCATCGTCTGTGGCCATGGGGACGAAGGATTCAAAGTTTGAATGATGATCAATTGATTGATCCACGAACTGGAATCGAACTTGTTGGTGGAGACTTGGAGTTGGTTCAAACGGCCGGTGTTGTGGTGTAATAATTGGATTTGGATTACTGGACGTCGAGATTAAAGTCTCGTTTAGTCTGACAACGCGTTGTATTGCTATGAGTTTGTAACAAGTAAGAGCTATGGAAGAATTTGTCGTAATTATCCCTATATTGACTACTAACGTTAGTACCAGGTACACAGGTACTTCCGGTACCTGTAGAACAAGGTACACGATAGTTTACTGATGATGACAGTTATTCACATAATGAAAGTAACCAGGTTGTTCGTTTGAACACCCCCGATCGACTCGTTGGATTCAATGCGGTTTTTTTGAGGGATTTGTCAACGATGGAACAGAAGTCACTCTACGAACCGGTCGTCCTTTCAACATCAACAAGGACCCTCAACAAAAAGCTGTACAATGCGGTTTTCCTTTTTTTATGTATCCTTGCGATCGAGAAAACAACAATTGTGCATGCATCAGTCTATGTGAACGCCATGTTTCAAGAATATGTGTTTCCTAGTGTAAATTACTTTGATATGAGAGAAACCAAGTGGCCCAAATTTGATCAAGTCCAGAATGGCCGTGTCGTCGTATTGCCTTCGTTGAATCTCGAAGAAGCCTTTCCAGAAACTTATGACAAAGTCCATTCTACCAATGATTCGCATGGTCCACTCTCTACCATTTATGATGATTGGATGTTAGACCGTATAAAAGAAGCTCCCAAGTTTTTAGTGGTGGATTTTCAATCGTCTCCATCCTTTGACGAAGCCATGGTCAATACAACCATGGCCGCATCCAAAGTCGGTGCAGACTTTGTAGTGATCGTGGTGGGATCCAATGTACCGTGGCAACAGCAATTTTTATTTTGGTGGTCTCACAAATTTCCTGGCAGTCCCACCGGTGACATCCTTCCGACTGGCAATGCCACTCATCCACATTTCTACATTGCTGTGGGGCCTAGACAAGGTCAAGCAATTATACAGCTTATTAAGCAAGAGACTCGTTACCTTGGGAATTATTCATCGGAAGAATTCTTTTTTGGGATCGACAATTTTGATGACTATGAAGGAAGAGATCTGGTGCTGCGATTTGTTTCCTATATAATCTTGGTTTTATCTCTTTCTCGATGGATTCGCAATAGTGATCCGAGTTCTGGCCATCGATATTCAAATCACATTCAACCCACACTAGTGCGCTTTACTGGGGAAGATTTGAGTATGGGTGAGATACAACCGTCGTCGGCTGGCCAAGATTGTCCCGTATGTCTGGAGACGATGCAACCAGGGGAACAAGTACGGATATTACCTTGTCGTCATGCCTTGCATCATGATTGTATCACTGGATGGTTTGAACAAGGCAAGTACTCTTGTCCTCTTTGCAAAATGGATTTTTCCCAACATTTGGAAGAGCAACGAAATGCGACAAGGGAGATAATTCGAGGGTCAAGGACACATCGACGTCGTCGTTTGTTTTGGCCATGGGGAAGAACGATACAAAACATGGATGCAGGGAATCAATTACTTGCCGATAGAATTACATCTATCGCAGCAGATGGTGACAACAGTGACGACCTAGGAGACCTGGAATTGACAAGTGAATTACCGACAATTACGTAGGTCCCATCCCTACACTCTTTCATTTAGTGTTCAAGCGAAAGCGAATTCTAACCAAATATAAATAGAATTCGTCTGTTGTATTACTTCCATTTACTTTCCGTACAATGCTTTCACACCAGCCGAAAGCTTCTCTACGGTATCCTTGGCATCTCCGAGCAACATGTCAGTGTTATCCTTGAGGAAAACTGGGTTATCAACACCGGCATAGCCTGCGGCCATGGTTCTCTTCATCACAATGACTTGCTTGGCATTCCAAACTCGCAAAACAGGCATACCGGCAATTTGAGAGTTGGGGTCGTCTTCTGCGGCAGAGTTGACAGTGTCGTTGGCTCCAATCACAAGGACAAGGTCCGTGTCGGCAAAGTCAGCATTGATTTCTTCCATTTCTTGCACAATATCATAGGGAACGCCAGCTTCGGCCAACAGGACCTACGTGGCGACAGAAAGAAACCAAGGAGGGTGGTTGTTAGTTCGTTTCCTTTTTTCTATTTATCGTAGCAGTTCGATATACTCACGTTGAGCTGGCCAGGCATGCGCCCAGCAACGGGATGGATGGCAAATCGAAACTTCTTTCCTTGTTTGATAAGGTTATCTGCCATTTCTCTCAAGGGGTATTGTGCGTGAGCCACAGCCAATCCATATCCAGGAACACAGATAATGGATTGTGATTCGGCAAGGAGTTTGATGGTTTCATCGATATTGGTCATAGTGGCCTCGCCTTCAAATTTCATGGCTTCACCACCACCAGTTTTCTTGGTGCCGAATCCGCCTAGGATGACACTGACAATATTACGATTCATGGCATCACACATAATTTTGGTTAGTGCAGCTCCAGAGCATCCAATGAGGGCACCCACCGTTGTCAGTATGGGCATATCCAACATGAATCCTTCCGCACACAAGGCCCATCCAGAATAACTGTTCAAGACTGTAATGACGACCGGCATATCCGCTCCACCAATGGACGCTGTCATGTGCCAGCCAAGGATACCACTGGTTGTCAAGGCGCTGGTAAGGGCAGTCATTCCTACACCAACTTCGGGTGCTCCCATAACCACGGCTCCAGCTCCCAAAGTAGCAGCACCCAATCCCATGTTCAATTGATCACGGTAATCCAACTTCATGGGAGCCGACGGCAATCGTCCATCTAGTTTGCCAAAGGCCACCAAAGAACCAGTAAAGGTTACAGAGCCGATAACGGATGCCAGGCAGATCGAGGCCAAGTGAACACCATCCAACTTAGTGGTATCAGGGGCATTCAAAAAATCACCAATGGCGGCGGTACTTGCGGCGAGACCAACCAAGGAATGAAAGGCAGCCACAGTTTGAGGAAGCGAGGTGGGATCAACTCTTTGGGCAATTTGCTGACCACCCAAAGCTCCCACTCCCAACAATCCAGTAATTGCGGCAGCCGATCCCCAAGTGGGATGGAGATGTCCCATGGTCGATATAACACCCAAGGCTACACCTGCTTGACCAGACACGGCACCTAAACGAGCCGTGGTCTGGGATGCCAAACCTCCAATACCTCCAATGCAAAGGAGACCTGCAAGGGTTCCAGCAGCAGCGTCAATTTCTGGGAATTTACCAGTGGCGGCACCGATTCCGTACAGTCCCATGGTTGTGGCAGCAGGGATACCATAATAGTGGTAGTACTCTGGAGGATCGTCGGGACGCTTGAACATGTCCAACATTTTGGTAGTAACGATAAAACCACCTGGGAATGGAAGACTTCATGAGTACATGGAACATTTTACAGCACAAGTAGATATCCCTACTACGCCACTTACCAACAATGTTAACAGCCGACAGAGTTGTCGCAGTGGCACCAAGGAATGTTACAAAGGGCCCAGTGGAATTGGCAAGCAAGTGCATACCACCTAGGGCTGTCGTTCCAGAAATAGCATTGGTGACTGCCATCAATGGAGAGTGCAAGGAATGCGTCACACCCAAGACTGCTTGGACACCAATAATATTACTCAAGGCAAAGGTGGTAAACATGGATGAAAAGGCGGCATTGGGAGCGACGGCACCAATGGCCAAAATCGAGGTGGAGATGAGGGCGGCATTCTTGGCACCTTGCAAATAGGGAGCCTTGTAATCAATGGGCGCCACAACTTCAGCAGCTTTCTTTTCGACGACGGGAGGAGGTGGAGGGAGAGGCGCGGGATACATGAGCTTGCCTTTTTCAACCACGAGCATTCCTCGAACAGCATCATCCTTGTGATCAATGTAGAAATGATCCGAAACCTTGGTGGTTTGTGGGCCGACACTCAACAAGAACTTGGAAATGTTATTGGAATAGAGACTCGATGAAGTAGTGGGTAATCGCGAAGGCAAGTCGGTGTATCCCAAGCAAGTCACTCCATTGGGGGTGATGATTTTCTGATCCATGACCGTGGTTTCCACATTTCCACCCGTTTCGGCGGCCAAATCCACAATGACACTGCCCGATTTCATCTTGGCGACCATTTCCTTGGTAACCATGGTAGGTGCTGGTCGTCCAGGAATGAGTGCCGTGGTAATGACAATGTCCACGTCTTCGCACTGTTTTGTCAACATGGCTCGAGCTGCCGCATGCCATTCCTTACTCATTTCCTTGGCATATCCACCAGCTCCCGATCCGTCTTCCTTGTAGTCGACATCTAGGAACTTGGCTCCCATGGCTTCCACTTGTTCCTTGGTAACGGGACGGACATCAAAGGCACGGACCACAGCTCCCATGTTTTTGGCTGTTTGCACGGCAGCCAATCCAGCCACACCCGTTCCAATCACCAAGACTTTGGCAGGGGGGACCTTACCAGCGGCAGTCATTTGACCGGCAAAGAACCGTCCAAATTCATTGGATGCTTCAATGACGGCACGGTAGCCCGAGATGTTGGCTTGACTCGATAGTGCATCATAGGTCTGACCACGAGAAAGAGTACGGGGAATACAGTCCATGGAAAAGGCCGTTGCCTTTTGTGCTTCCAGTTGCTTGACAAGATCTTCATTTTGCTTTGGCCAAAGAAAGCTAATAATAGTACGATCTTCCAAACTCGTAACTTCCTCGGGGGTTGGTGGTCGAAGTTTCAAAACAATATCCGACTCTTTCCAGAGTTGATCTACCGGAACAATCTTGGCGCCAGCCGCTTCATAGTCGGCATTGCTAAAGTAGGACAAGTCTCCCGCGCCATCTTCAATCAAGACGGAAAATCCTGGCTTGACCAAACGTTGTACCGACTCGGGGGTTGCCGCCACACGCTTTTCGAGTGGAAATCGTTCCTTCGGGATACCAACCGTCAATTGAGAATATGGAATTCCCTTGGGCTTTTTGTCATCCGATGAAAAAAAGCGAACCGAAGCAAGAACCCGTGGACTGGGTCCTCCTCTCTTGAGGGTGGCGTAGCTGCCACTCCTCAACAATTGCAACATTATTACTGTGATAAACGTCAATCACTGTCAATCACCCAATTACCAACCTACGGTAGGCTGTTGCAGTGTACTGGGACGCAATGGTCACTACTTCTGACTCTTCCTCAACAGTGTACATGTAAGTCGACAACCAAGCTGCATGCCGGACGCCAGCTGCAGGGAGAGTCGAAAGATCGGATCGACGGAGAAGCAACTTACATGCCAGTTGGCTTTCATCGAAACAAGATACTTAGGGAGAAGGGCATCCTACCTGTGTCGTACCAGATGTTGGATTGGCTCTGGAGTGTCCTCCAAAAGAGGGTTCTCGTACGTTGTCCAATTCGAATTTGCTGCCGATCAAAATATACCAACGTAACAACAATGTTAGTATGATGAGAAAAAAAGAATGCAAATACAAGGGATCGGTGTGAAAGAACCGGTACTTGTACTGTACCAGGTACCAGCTGGAACCAGAACCCAACCATCCAGCATTGCAAAAAACATCGAACACCTTCGAGTAAGTAGTTGCATGTCGTAACTGAGAGCGTCCGAGGTTGATTCCAACTGGTCCAGGGGTGGACTATTTTTTTACAGGATATAAACACACAGTTTGTAGTGTAATAATACTGCCCGAGGCGCAGATATGATGGTCTTTTCAGGAGGATGATACGATTCTATGCCGAGCGCTACAGAATTCACCGAATGAATTAAACGGCTGATGATAATTGATTGATGGTAGTCTTTAAACTTAAAATGATTATGTGTTCCTTGTCCGTTGTACAATTGGTTGTCTAGTAAGATAATGCTTTGACGGCAGCCTTTCAACGAAAATGAGTATTTGTTTGATGTCCTTGGCTTCAAGCAAGTGGGATGTCTAGGATAATGCCTTGTCCTTGACAGGTTCAAATTGAGTCGGAAATGGTCGCATACTTGTACGACCAACCATGATATCAATTGTTTTGCGTAGGCGTTCAAAGACACTCTCTTGGACGTAGGGCACACCGTGCTTTTCACAAATCGCCTTGAGACGAGGAGCACCACGTTGGTATTGCAACATGGATAAATCAGGCCAGACATGATGCTCAATTTGGTAATTCAACCATCCATGAGAAAAATCGACCGGGTCGGATCCGGCCGCGTAATTGGCGGAACCAATAATTTGCCGAACATAGAATGATCCCGTCTTGGGTTTCACTGCGTCATCGAAGGTGTACATGTCTTCACCGGCGTGATTCGTGACAATGGTCACAAAGGCATGAATGTTCGTCAACAACTCGGCAATCACCAGATTCACCACAGCGTGAGCAGCCAAGGTAGGACCAATGCCAGGGATCAAACACAACAAAGCGGGAATGACGACATATCGACCAAAGAACATTGGTCCCAGTACATTCAAAAACACGTCACGAGGGTTGACAATCTTTTGCAGCTCTGATCGTCTTGGATCAAACAGAGATACTATCGTCGCGGCTTCTTCTGGGTCGAAACCTTCAGGAAGTGGTTTGCCGGCTGAGGTCCATTCACTGATCTTCAATTCCTTGTATGTGTTCGGGGCATAGTAGAACCATTTCCAAACTGGCAAAAAGACCATGACGGTCAAGTATCGAACAGGCATGGGAATACTGTCATCACGCAGAAATGAAAGATTGCGTTGGACCAGGTCGGGATCTTTGCCCTCATTTAATCGATAGTGGTGGAGGCGATTGTGTTCCACATTCCATGCTTCGGGTTGCATCCAGTCGAGCCAATCCACAAAACGATTGACCAATCCCAATCCAAAGCCACGACTATTGAATCGGCCAGCATCCACGCGATTGTAACCACCATGACAAGTGTGATGAGCAATCATCGTCCAGCTAGCATAGGTCCACGTACTCAATGCGATAATAGTAACGGGGTTGGGAGTAACCCAGACAGAGGCCAAACCAATCAATGCTGCCATGTTTCTCCATCCTACAATCTTTTGGAGATGTTCCACGTCGTCATTCCCAGTCTCTTTGAGCAGGTCCTTGCCAAGAGCTGCAACATCTTTGGTGAATGCTTCGTAATCCAATTTGGCAATCCATCGATCTTCTGGAGCCAATGAAGAACTTTTTTTCTCAACCGATAATTCGGCATCCACAGGAAGATCCAAAGGAATGGCCACGGCAAGCGGACTCGAGCGATGCCAAGTCGTCGTCGTCGCCGCCGTCATGCGAGAGTTCAAGCGTGATTGTCGCACGGTGAGTGCATCTACCGAAGTAGCAATGACAGCTGCAACAGCAAGGTATCGGAACATTTGTTTCTGTTGTTGTCAATGGGCTGCACAAAAATGGGATCAAGGCGACAGAACTTCTTGACAAAACAACGTGGTGTTCCAAATGATTGGCATCGGCAGTCTGTCGAAAAAATGAAGTGCGTGGTCCCATTGACTGTGAGAGATGAGTAAGTGATGGGGAAGAAGGTTGCGAAAAATGTAGCCTTGTACCGTCGAGTGACTCCTTGGACTTCTGCCATTCGTGATCCATGCACGTCACGAAACTTCGCATACGCACTCGCAGGATCCATAGCAGGATCGTCTATCCTCGAACCGCAAAGTTCCATATGTGAAGAGGTCGCTAAAACCCGATCATTCGAAAGCGAAATTGCGTCAAAAATCACCACTCCAACCATGTACAACGTTTAGCATGGAGCAAAACTCGATCCCTGGTAATTATAGCGAATCCTGTGAACGGCCATGTCGTCATCATCATCACCATCAACGATGGCACAACACCAACACGTTTGTTTCCATCTACAGGTAGTAGGCCCAAGTAGTGACCATTTGTTTCCAAGCGAACAAACTAACAACAACTGAAGATGAAAGCAACAACGACAACAACGAGAGTGTGTCTTGTAGCACTATCATTAGCATCGGCGGTGAATGGATTTGCTCCGTTGCGACCATCCTCCTCCGTTGGTGGTAATCAACACTCGGTGGTGGTCCTATCGGAAAGTACGGGTAGTGATTTGGAGGAACCAAAAATGAATCCTAACAATCCCAACCTTCCAGAATTAAAGGGTGACTTTGATTGGGATGCCAAATTTGGTGGTGATGATGATTGGATTACAGAAAATGTCCCAGGAAAGATTGTTTTGAATGAAATTGAATTGGCGAAGCAAGTGACCGAACTCAACAAGTTGGAAGAGAAGTGGCGTAAGCAACGTCAAATTGAAGAATATGAAGAGTCAAGAACTGTTGGTTGGGTTGGAAATGCCGAGTTATTGAATGGACGATTTGCCATGTTCTTTGTGGCAACGGGCCTTTTGACCGAGTATTGGACTGGAATCAGTTTGCCAGGACAAGTAGAAGAGATGCTTCGAATTGGTGGATTTATCGGTTTCGATTAAATCGCTCGCAATAAGCCGTGTGATCCATGTCACTATTGATAATGAGTTCATACAAACTACTAGTAGAAAAGAACCCAGCAGACGCAACCGGCTATGGCAATCTAAAAGATATCAAACAAGTAGGGAGCATAATCAAATATGGATGCCAAAATGTTGAAGTAGTAGTGAAGTATGCTGTGTATGAATGGAAGGGTCTGAAAATTTATATAGTTTACAGCATGTCGTCTTCTTCTTCGTCTCCAATACTAAAGTTGCTGATAGCATCCGTGGCAGAAGCAATGTCGGTACCTGCCCAGTCTCCTTCCGTTTCGGTTGGAGGTGTTGCAAAAAAGTCAACTAGGGGTGAGGGCGGCGGAGGTAGGTCAACAATTGTTGGGGCCAGAACAGAGGGAGAGGGTTCTGGTGGAGAAGGCTGCTGAGGCTGCGAAACGCTCGTTCTACCGACGGGGTTCAAACTTTGTAGCGCTGCTCCTGTATTCTTCACCTTGGCAAATAAACCTCCAGCCAAGGCTCCCGCAGCACCAGCGACAGCTCCGGCTGCTCCACCGGCCTTGTCGAATACCTCTTTCAAAGGTGGGGGAGCCGCCGATCCATCTTGTTTGCCCTTTTCTAGTTGATTCTGCTGATGTTGTGCGCGTTCAATACGTTTGTCAACTTGATTCTGATATTTGACTTTCAACCTAGCTGCAATTGCTCGTAATTCGTCTACAGTTTTGGGGCCAGCTCCCAACAAATCATCTCGTACACGTCGTTCTGTGCGTTCAAGGATCGTGGAGAAATCAAAGACAGTAACCTGTGTAAAAATGACAAAAATGAGAACCATGGTGTGTGAGGGATTTGTTGGTGTGACAAACGGGATCATCTTCGATCACGCGCGCTGTCTCTACCGTAACAAGATATAGATTTACCTTATCCGAGAAATCTCCTGGTATACTCGTGGAGTGTTTTTTGGCCAAGATGGGAATCTGACGTTCCCTTGATAATTCGACAACAACATCTGCCAGCATATCCATGGCCAACTCTTGGACTGCCAAAATGGCATTGGGATCGGCAAACATTCTCCAAAATGGCTTTTGTGACAGCAGGGCATCCATACGATCGGTGGATTTGGCAAGCATGAGAAACTTGGCAATCATATCGGTCACGTTGATGCAGGTAATACCAAAAGGCAAGACCGCAGCATCACCGGTAAAAAATCGTTGGCAGATTTCGGGCTGAGATTCTACCATGTACACCATCATTGCCAAGGATAAAACACCTCCAGATCGGAAATCAGTCACCGGATCAGGCTGTTGAAAACCTAAACGATCCACCCAGAGTTGATGTGGTACGGGAGGAAGCCCTTCTTCTGTAATGTACGTCTCTACAGAAACTGTAGAAGCATTGTCACTCGAAGCCGCTGCTGGAGGTTGCCCATCGCCTATATCGAGTAAATCTACTACGTCGTCACTTTTGACAGCAGTAGTTTCTCTGTTGAATGGGTCGATTGCCCCATTTAGCCACAATCGAGTAATGAGGTTGTCGTAGGAGATGATCATCTTTTTGGTTTCTTCAATACCTTGTTCCCACCAGGGCATGTGCATGACTGCCTTTTGTGCCGCTGTACCTTGATAATCTCGCGAGAGTTTCAATCCAGGTCGACATTTGGTATGAAGTAGCTGGCGATACATTAACACTTGCGAGGCTACTGTCTTGTCCGGAAGTGTGTATTTTCGAGTGGTAATTTGTTGTAATGAGGCAGTGGGTAAGAGATTTCCAATGGCCCTTCCGGCATCATCCGCCAATCCCCGAGCCATGGCTGCTGTTTGACGCAATGCCAAGTTGTTAAAGGGCTGCGTCGATGATGGCGTTTCGGGTGGTGGAACGCCCTCATCCAAAGATGCTGCTGCTGTGGTTGTCATGTTTCTCGGAGGAAAGAGTGAATGACAGGGAGAAATGGGAATAGCTCGCTCAGCAAGGTCGTCGTCGTCTAACCAAGAGTTGTTATTAGTGCAGAAACGTCCACACACCACTTGATCCAACGTCCAGTCAATTAAGGATGACGGTGAATGTCTCAGGAATGGCTTGTGGTCTTGTTGCCGTTGTTGTTGTTCGTCTCTTGAGACGAGTACGGTGGAAGACTCGTCGCCGCTAATTTGTTGGGAAGGTACTGGCTGACTGCCGTTAGATGATGAACGCTGATATTGGTTGATAACTGGAACGTTGGTGGAGGCTTCCAATGATCCGTCCTTCGTGTTGTTGTTGTTGCTGTTGGTGGTGGCGATTCGTTGAGAATACTCTGATGGTTGTTCGCGCTTGATTTCACAAGTCTGATGCAACTCGCGGTCGAGCTTTTGCGGTATTTTGTGATATTCGTTCAGACACCTTTGCTGTCTGTTGCTCTTGGTTGACTGGTAAGTTTACTTCCGACCAACAACAACAAACGCACGATCTAGAAAAACCCCAAACTAGAAAATCGACTCCAAACTGCGCTCCAAAAATACTAGCTTGATGATGAAGAGAGCCAAAAATCAAAAAGGGGTTGGAAAAAACACAAAAAACACACTACTGACTAGCGGAGGGGTGATGGAAAGTGACTTGAATTTTCTTGCCAGTGGGACCACTACAGCACTTGTACCAGGTACCATGTACCGGTAGTACAAGTAGTAGCATTTTTTCTGACCTTCGGAGATCAAAAGTACGACACGCAGCCGACGCAAACCCGAGTGGCGAGGTCGCGTAAAAATTTGGCGACAAGGAGCGAGCGAGGATGGTCAGTGTCAGTATCGTTTCATAGGTACCCGGGGTACCTGGTACTTTTTTTACCAGGTACCTGAATATGTATTGACTACCACCTTTGTCATCATCGGATCGAGATACAACACTACTCGAGACTTTCATTCACCCTCTCAGAGATAGACGTGGAACGTCTGAGTTTGGAAGGATGCGAGCCTGTGGTATACGAAGCTATACCCTTTCGGGATTCGTTGCTCTTGTCATTATACCGTGGGCCTCTTGGGCCTTTGGTCCTCATTATTTCCATTCCCATGACGGCACAAATTTCAAGTCCAAACGAGTGGGCCATATAACAAGATTTCTACAACCCGTCGATCATCAGGGTACATCACCATCATCATCA
>SWEM01000316.1:0-35848 GCA_019593585.1 Nitzschia palea | reverse complement strand
TGATACCAATCGAGTAGGGCGATCCATGCATCTTCCAAATCCGGTCGAGTCAACATCCCATCGTAGTGGGATGGCGAATAGTGATGGTGGTGATGATTCCGTCGATTGGATCGAAAGATAAATATATCCATCATGGCAATGTATGCGCAAGAAACCAACAAGATAATCCAAGCCACAAGGACTGTAAAGTTGTCATAGGGTAGGTTGCCAATCATTGATGGTATCACTGGCCGTTATTATTGTCGATGCATTGTGTTGCCCTCCTAGTGTCAGATTTTGGATCCCCTGCAATGTCACTCGTTGCATTTCCACGTGGTCTCGCCAGGGCTGTCGTTCGCGATGAACCAAAGCCACCTGCTCGACGATACTTACAGCTCGAGATAGACTACCCTCGGGAAAGGACGACTGATTGGTGGCTGTCCCCGGATGCGTTTCTGAGCGATGTTCCTTTTGTTGTTGCTGCTGTTGTTGTCGCAGGCGAAGCTGTTGCAAAATTTTGGATGCCAGAGCACGTGGTTCCGTAGGACTGGGTGGATTCGTATGATGATCCGGTCGTAGTATTGGAAAAGAATCTTTCGTCTCGATACATGCGGTCGATATACCCAGTACATCTTCCAGAATGGCAGTCGTCTTGTCACAGGGCATAACGACAAGGATAGTTCCAGGATGATTCGCGACACTATCCAACAAGGAGATGGATGTTTCCCGCTCCACAAAGTCATGGACAATGGATGGAAAGTAATCTTCTCCAGTTTCTTCTTCTTGCAGCAACTCGTCCTCTTGGGCTAACCAAACAATTTTGAATTTCGTAAAGGGCTTTTGACAAGAAAAGGAATCCCATTCACAATCGTCATAACGCTGTAACGAGTCTCGGACGGTAATGAGAGCCTGGAGAATGTTGCGGGTCCACACTGCCGCGGGGGTGGTGGGAGGGACAACGAGTATGACTGGGTGTTGTTGTTGTTTTTTAGTATGATCCTCCTTGGACAGAGTCAAGGATTTGTCGCGAAAGGCGGCTCGAAAGGACGTAGTATAATGAAATTTGGTTGGTTTCATTTCACAGGGTATGCAAGGAGGTTGCATGGGTCCCACTAAATGAATTCGTTCCCATTGTCGAGGCGTTTCGGTAAAGGAATTGCGTGCCGTGTGCGAGTCGATACCAGGAATACTATGAATGGGTGCCAATTCCATCAATATAGCTACCACTGGACTCAGTAAATCAATGGGTTTGCGCAAGCGTGACAATCCACTACCAAATTTGGACCGGATCTTGTTCATTTCAATGTAGGAAGAGGTAATGGATAAACTAAACCATCGTTGTCGCCAAAGTTTCCCAAGTCGATTCCACCAATTCCCTCCTCCTTGACTCGTCCAAGCCACATCATGTTCGACTGCCAATGGAATCAAGGCCGGACTAGCCAGAACGATACTTGGTATCTTCCATAGTTCACTCATCCACAAGCCACCAATCAAGGAGGCATGCGTGATGAGGACATCCGCGGGTCGTACTACTTGGTGGTGTTGGTGATGTTGCGAGACATTTGCTGATTGTTCACTACCGGTAGACAACATCATGGCAAAATGATTTTGAATAAGCTTGGCTGTCGCTGGTCCGACATGAATGGCACAATAATCAAATGGTTGCAGGGAAGCAAGCGATCCATGACATTGGGCTTGAATGGACAAGGTAGCACAGACAATATGGGAGGGATCACCCACAAATCTAGCTGGATGATCACAGGGAAGACCACTCGTGATTCGCTCATGAATTTTTTGTTGGCAAGTCTTGGAATGATTCATTCTTGGCGCCGTGCGCTTTTCCATCCTCATGGTAGTGTCTTGGGATTCCAAGTGTATTTGGAAAATGGTGATTCGAAAACGATTGGTCGAGAGAAGACCAGTCGCCAGTGCAATAAACTCGGATGCGGCCGTGTCGGGAAATAATAAAATGGCATGATATCGATCCCCTGGTTTCGAATCTCGCGACATCGTCATCGTCGGCGGCGTTCGACGTGGATCACAGATGCGACACGGTGTATTGGCCAGTTGTTCCAAGACATCACGGGGGGATCGAGAAGATATTGTTGAACCATCAAACATTTCTCTACTATTGTGTTGTTCTCCTCCTCCTCCCCAACAACGAATCGGTTGGGTGTCACCACCTCCCTGCCTCACGTCAATGGTCGTAGAAGTTGCAGCGAGAACAGTCGGAACCATCAGCGACCATCCCAGAAACCATAACAATAGACTAGGTCCCAACTTGCATTGGTGATCCATCTTCATAGTAAGTCTCGTGGAAGTGCCATCTATCACCTACAAACGATCGGATGCCATTTCAATTTGTACAATTACCCTACTTGTCGGCTGAAATGACATTGTGGTCTCTAGATGAGACAACACGGCGGTTCCATTCACGAGTATCCAGCGGTGATCCAGTCACGCAAGTCGCACCCAGGAACGTATTCTACCACATACTAACTAGTACCAGGTACTTTAGTATTATTCCCATTATTTTATTGGCCATCTCCACTAGCATACCTGCCAGGTAGTAGTATAACGAACGAAGGAACTAACTATTCCATCCAAGTAATTTCACCGAGTAACAGTGTTTTGGAAGGCAAGGATCCCGCACACGGACTCAATAAATGCAAGGTATCTGATTCCATGACGACTCGTTCCACTACACAAAATCCGGCTACCCCAGCAATCCACAAATCCCGACCCCGTCCACTGTCTCGATAGGATTGTACCGCGGCTGGATGACAAACGGCCAAGACCGAATGTTGCAAGGCTTCGTCTAATGCCACGGGTTGAATTTGAATGGCATCCGTCGTTTGTTGTTGGGCCACGGGCAAAAGACTACTACTCAATGCCATGCTCGACAATTTAAAAATTTCCACTTCAGCAAAGGGTAATTGCAACAGAAAGGGAGTCAATTGAGGGATTTTGGCGGCAGAGCCAGCCGTCGTCGTGGTAGTCCCACCCTCACTCGACGTCTTGGGAGGATCCATCATGTCCCCATAAAAGTACCGTTTCACGGCCCGAGATCGGACTTGACGTAAAAAGGGTTCGGGACGACTCACCACTCCACCACTTCGGGGTAATTTCAATACCTTGGGAACTTCAACCACATCGGGTTGTTTGGAATAATGATTGGTCATCATACTATACAATCGATCATGGCCCATGATTAGAATGACGGATATTTCCAAGGCCTCGGCAGCATGCAATAACAATTTAAATCCTTCTTCTTGAATCCATCCATTAGTATTGACGATAATTCCCGACGATCGGGCCAATTCATCCTCTTGAAGACGGGTATTGATACAGTCGGCCAATCGATCGACTTGGGCCCGAAACAAGTCGGCATTCAAGGTTTTAGATCCTCCATGCCACAGGACCAAGGGTGGAACGGTATTGGGAGGAATTCCACACGTGGCATAGGATTCGACCGTGACGGCGGCACTCGTCATGGGAGCCACAGCCAAGGTTCCCGGAACCGAAATGGCATTATCATTGGGATCCAAATCCACCCACAACGGGGTTCGTCCCACTTTGACGGCATAGGCAATCAAGGTTTTGCACAAGGAGGATTTGCCCGATTCGGGAGGTCCCACAATCATGACTCGTGGTCCTTGACGACCGTCACCACCATTACCACTATCTCCCGCTGCTGCTGCTAATGATGATTGTTGCAAGGCTTCATCTCTCAAGGCTTCCAATTGGGCATGGGTATTGACAAAGGAAACATTGGGATCGGTTTCATCCGATGTGTAGGAGATATCGACATTGGCATTGACATCCACGACACATCCATGCCAGGTAAAAATGGCCAATTGAATTCCTCCATTGGCAATGGAATAGGTCTTGCCCAAGGCTAATTCACAACCCCATAATTCACAACTTCCCTTTTGCAGGGTGAATTGAGCACTTTCCACTCCAAAGGGAATTTCAATCCGTAATTCCTCTTGAGGTTGTAAACTATGCCGTTCTCCCAAGGGCTCGGGAAGATCCTCTATTGATGTTGTCGTTGTTGCTGTTGTATTGGGTGTTGTCTCCATCATTGTCCTAGTGCCAAAGAAACTGATGACTTGCAAGAATCAATCTATCCACAAGTTTGTGTGATGCAAAATGCATTGTCACAGTCGCTTCGAAGATTTCGCCAATGGAGTCAAATTTGTCATAGAGTGACACGTGGAGGCCATTGGTGGCTGAAACTCAACCGGAAGGACGACCAATACGAACACTTCCATTGGATCGTCGCATAAAATGATGAAACACGTTGTCAACACTCACAGTCAAGGATCTCATTCTCCAAACATGGCGAGAAGAGTCCATGTGGCCCTACTACTACTATTACACCTATAGAGACTGGATACCATGAAATGCCACGCTCCTCTCACAATAGTGGTGCTTGATGTAGTCCTGCTCTTGTTGCATGTCCCAACCAGCCATGGTTTTGCCTCCTTCCCTGTTGGATCTCTGTTTGCTCCCACCGCTCGACCCATTCAAGGGCCTGCTGCCGTTAGTACGCCCATGGTTGCTATACGACGACAATTACCAGGAAAAGGAACACGACATCATCTGGATCGAGCACCGAGACGAAGTGGTGCAATGATCCATCGAATGAGTCTGAGTCTGGATCCAGGTGCCGCATCATCCGTCATGGCTTCCATGGCCTTGTTGGGATCCTCGGCCTTGGGAATGCAATTGGATCGGTGGATTCCGAGTAGTGGCATTCCCGTCACACTAACAGTGGCGGCTATCCTTTCCAATCTACTACCCATGGTTCCTATCTCTCATCCACTCTACGATTTTTGTTGGTCATGGATCCTTCCCGGTTCGTTGACCTTGCTGCTATTGGGATCGCCGGCAACTGAAGGAAACAATAATAATAATAAACAAGCCAACAACGCAGTCTCGACCAAAAAACAACAAACAAACATTCTTCATGCTGTCGCTCGAGTCGCTGGTCCCTTTTTCATGGCCTGCCTGGGATCCATTTTGGGCTGTTGGTTGGCCTTGCAAGTTGCAATGGCCAATCCTCCTTGGTTTTCTTCCATGGCACATGCCCGAGCGGCCATGTCTTGTTTAGTGGCATCGTATATTGGAGGATCCGTCAACTTGTTTGCCACGGCCAAAATTATTCAAGCTCCTACCACACTCTTGTCATCCATGGCCACGGCCGATTTATTGGCCATGGCCGTCTACTTTGCCTTTTTGGCATCCACCTTGCAATGGAAATGGCTGCGAAAATCCTTTTTTATTGTGAATGATCAACCAACCAACGACGACTATCCAGAAAAAGAAAATAATATCAACCACCACCACCAACGACGACGACTGGATAGAGTCGACGACTCTTCCTACTCGACCAACCCCGTCAATGGATTGTCACCGTATACCCTTGGATCGGTAGTGACTGTTGTTTCCATGATACTAGTATTAACTGGATCTATTGTGGCATTGGCCAATACCATGGAGACTTGGTTACGGCGTTGGATTCCTGGTACAGCCTGTGGTGTCATTGCCATTGTGACACCCTTGCTGCGATCAGGCCTTTTCAACAAGTACCCAACACGTTGGATGATGCAACAACACAACTCGCTTTGGAATTCGGTAACATCCCGATTGGCTGATTGGTTCTTTTTTCTCTTTTTTGCCGCCATTGGAGTGGGCATTGATGTGGGAGCCACTGTCCGACTGGGACCATCATGTTTGTTCGTGTCCTTATTAGCACTCACTGTCCACTTGTTCGTCACCCTGCTTGGTTCTCGATTCTTGTTGCCCGTTCAAACATGGGGAATATCCTTGGATGATATTTGGATTGCCAGTAATGCAGCCATTGGAGGACCCGCCACGGCAGCGGCCTTTTGCAATCGCATCCAAGGACCGAATGTGGTTGGCAAAACCATGGCGGCCACCGTTTGGGGTGTAGTGGGATATGCGATTGGGACAGTCATGGGAGTTGGCTTTTTTCGATTCTCTGGAGGTACTTTATGATGATAAATATCATGGAATTTTTATTAAAATTAGAAACATGTTGTAGAGTGTACATTTGTGTATATAAATTTTTCAAAACTGAGTAGGGGTTTTCTGCGGACTGGCAACCATCTGACAAAATATCGACCTCTCTGTCTTGTATTTCACTGGAGTCAATGAAGATTATGCCAGATTGGCGGCAACCACAGAATTTCTTTTGGTAGCATCCAGGTCGGGTATGTTGCAGTGTTACAGTTGGTAACTTTTTTGCATCGGTGGTTGTCATTGGTCGTCAACTTCTTGGGTATGGGTAGCATTCACCAGGGGTGCCGCCGCAAAACAAAACAAACTCAGAAAAATCATTTGTGAAAATTGTTGTTGATAATATTGTCGGGCGGGACCACAGACCCCCCAACCAAACAATCGTGGTGCATCCAAACAGGAATTATGACAGTCAATCGGTTTTTGAAAGCGGTGCGTCCGAATCTCACACCGCGTGCACCATTCGTAGCCAGGAGAAGGCAGGCTATCACTATACGGACGGATGGGAGCCTTGGAGTTATAGTGTCGATATTGTAGTTGTCGCAGTTGTCGTCGTCGATGAGGTCGCTGCTGCTGTACGAAAGAAATGGAACTGGCGAATTTTGTGCTTGGTCGTTGAAACGTAAAACTGGAAATGGCGGAGATTGTCATTGTTCACAAGGCGTGGTTATGAGTAAAGGTTGGTAAATTGAACTTCTAGGGGCAAGAAAATCTCGACAACCCACACTTGTCCTCACTGTCAATCAAAGAACATATGATTGAGAAACAATAATCATATGATGATGATGATGAATGATACCACCGGTGACGAGAAAAACGACGATGTGGTGGTTGGCTTCCCAAGCTGACGCACGACTCCGACTGACCGACGTGACAGAAAACGAAGTCTTGCGCGGGCCAGCCAAGGAAAAAATGGCGCGAAATCTTTCATTGGCCGAAACCCACTAACGGAAAACAGGATGGCCTGCCAAACCACAAACCATATACTGGTACCGGCAATGTCATCTGTCCTTTGACAAGGAAAACGAAGAAAAGAATAATTGGCAAGCTCGAAAGAGCAACTACCTTATCAAACTGTCATTGCATATTCCTGAGAGTCGCCAGGGATCATGACATCAAATTGCGACGATTGTTCCTTCCTTTTCATGTTGCTTTGGGGCGGGCTGTCTTATTCGCGAAGTAACTGGCTGACCTTTTCACGAGCGGTATTGTCCGTGACGATGTAGAAACGTCCCAGACCTACCGCATCAACTCCTTCTTCTTGTTTGAGGAAATGACCACCCATTTCCTCCTGGATGCTTTTAACGAGATCACTGCTGAACTTGGTCTTGTCAGCAGCCCTCTCTAAACGCTTGTAATCGTCTTTGGACGACAGAACGAGCTCGCGGCACCTCTTATTGCCAGGATGATCATTGAATGAACGGCCTCGTCCAAAAAGAACATCCTTGGATGTATAATGATCGACGTACTTTTTGTGAAGGGGATCCTTGCGACGACAGCGCTTCTTGGGTAATGAAGTGGGACTATCGGCAGCCACTGGTGGTTGAGCACTAGTAGTACCAGCATCTGCAACACCAGTCACCACAACTTGCTGAGGATGACAAGAACAAGGAGGACAACCCAAGCTGGAATAGAGGGCTGCCATGAGCTTGACCGCGAGAAGCCTTTTTTCAACGGAGAGTCCACACGAAGGAGGCAGAGGAGGGGAAGTTATCTTCTCCAAGAATTTCAAGGCAAAAGATAAAAGACATCTTGAGCATTGGGACATCGTAGGTTCTTGTTTTTCGGCGGATGGATTCCCAAAACAGCAAGGTTGTTGCAGCATGGTCGCGTCCTCATCCTTCTTGCTGTCAACATTAGCAAGAAGATCTGGGCAAAAAGCTAGTACTGGAGTCGTTTCTCCGGTTATCAAATAGAAGTGTGGAAGATCACAGTAAGATTCGGTATCATTCTTGGACTTGGTGGGCGAATTCGCAGGAGTGATAGTAGCAGTTGTATCTACTGTGGCTGCAGGAAAAGTGACTGGAGGATGAACTGAGGAATCTGACATATCGACGTCAACTGGGGGATTCACACCAACGAGGACACTCTCATGATCCTCGCCAGAGAGAGTTAGAAGGTCCATTTCAAACGACAGCAGATCGTCGTCCTCGTCTCCTGTGAACTCGTTAGTACTATCCATGATGTTGTCGCCCACAGCCTCCATGATACTATCTCTGTTGGCTTGACTTTCGATCGTTTCGTGGTGCGACATGGTTAATTTTAACAGTCGTCCATTTGCATATTCTTGTAGGACGAGTTTTTCCCGTCAAGGACGGTGGAACATCTCTCGAGGAAGCGCATCCTCAATCCTCACGGAATGCGTGGTCACCAGTAAAAATACTGGTGGTTTGTTGGCAATTCAATGAGAAGGCTTTTTTACTTAGGAAAAGTGGTTCACGGAAGGCTATTTCTCATCATCCTAGCATAAGTATTTGTTATAGCCCCTTATCAGAGAATGCAAACGGAGACGTACACCTTATCCACGAATTACCACGTCATGATGATGTCAAATGACAACCTTTCGAAGAAGGGCACTGAAAGCTGTCAACGGCACGACTTGCCTGTCAATTGACATCGTCTCGCTCTACTCCACCCAAGGATGACGGCTGACATTGTTGCTCTCGATGAGAACCGGCTGACCTTGCCACAGTCTCGTCACAGGAGCTGAAGTTGATTTCTTGCCATCTTCATCGTCGTCGGCCGCCTTGCGATCAAAGCGCGCGACGACGCCGTCCCGATTCTTTCCTCACCCTCGCCGAGAATCGAGAAAGACGACGATACTGGTTGTAGACTGATAGATAGATTTGTATGCCGGTCACTAGCAGAGTTAGCTAGTAGCGGTATGGTTTGTATCATGATGTAGAGTCGACGTAGTGGGTTTTGGCTTGGCTGCCTGCGTTTCTTGTTGAACAAAGCAAGAAATGTCACACAACAATTGTATCATCGCCAAGAATATGGACCAACGGTCATGGATTGTGCGCTCGTAGATGCAGGAAAAAGGACAAGCAACCAGTGGAAGCAAGAAGAAAAGAGGCGGGCGGGGCGGCTTGCTTTCTTGGTCTTGGCTACTGCGTCTCCCGCACCTTCTTGCTCGCTGCTGGCTGAACCATCATCACCACAGATCCTGGCTGGTGCTTTCTCAGTGTGGCACTATCATATGATGCTGATCATTGAGGCAGGAAGAATATCATGGCGTTTTTCTAGGACCATTACAATATTACCGGTATTTGCATAGCTAGTATTTACTAGGTACCTGCATAAGGTACCAACCTACCAACCCGTAGAACAGAACTGCAAAGATTTTGGCGCGAACATGGGAAAGTGCCTGCGACCAGCATTGGAGTCTGCACGCCCACATGCTTGACAATGTGTGAGACACAACTTTGTGTGAAAAGGTCAATAAACTTTAAAACAATGTACTACATTACACCCGAACTACTTGAAGGACTTTTATCTGCTACTGGAGCCATTCGGGCTCAAGCAGAAACTGCGTTTCAGTCGCTATCCGTGGAGGATAGAATTAATGGACTGTTGCATCAGCTGTCGCAGGAATCGTCGACGGATCACACTGTTTTGATGGCTGTTTTGCTGCGACGTGAAATTGTCAAGTTGAATTCAGCAACGAAATTAATGGACCTTGTGCAGCCCTTATTGCAAATCTTTCAACGCACAGGGTGTTCGCAAGTCGGAGATTGTCTTGCAGAAATTTGCGCGTCCCTGTCCATTGTTCAATCCGATGCTCTGCCCACTGTACTCACGACGCTCTTGACAGCATTGGAAGGCCCTTGCCACAAAGGCACCATTTCAGCGCTGCATTTATTGGCAGCACTAGCTGAGAGAGCTCCAATGGCTTTCACTTGCTTGGCAATTGAATCGCTTCCCAAATTGTTTGCGAATACGTGGAGTCCAGGCGCTCTGCAGGAGTGGACGAAAGTGCTGATTAATGCAGCTGTTGCAACTACTGTCACAAAGGTCAGCCTAGGCGGCCCATCAGCTCCTGCCAGTCTCGATGACATTGTCGTGAATTCCGACTCTCAAGCTACCTACCTGGCAACTTCGCTCCTTCCGGTTTTGGAATACCTTACAGCGACAACCACTGAGGGAAATGCACTCTCCATTCTTCAGGAATTGGCACAGGTTGCCGTCACCTGCCCTTCTTTCTTGGCAGGAAATCGCGAAGTACTGTCGGCTCTGATCTCAACCTGTCTCCATGTAGCCCAAAGGCAGAGTACTACACTCCAACTCGCGTCGCTGGAAGTGTTGTCGTCGTTGATTTCGGTTGGTGACATCAAACGACGATTGCTCACAGCCGACCAGGCCAAAGCCATAGCCGACACGGCATTGCCGATATGTGCCCGCATCATGGCTACCACAGCAGACGATGACGACGATGCTTGGACGCAGCACCCAGCATCCCTTCTTGACAATGCAATGGACGATGAAGAGTCAGATGACTACCTATTTGCTCTCGATTTAATGGAATCGTTCTTGGCTCATCTTGGAGCCTTAACTGTAGTTTTGCCATGTGCTGAATCGCTGTTGCACACGAAGAGTCGGGTCGGTCTGGCTGTGTTGGAATGTGCCTTGGTGGCAACGCCCGTGTCCGTGACTCCGCACCTTCCTGTTGTCGTTCAAGCAGCTACGACACTGGCATCCTCACCCGAACCACGAACTCAATATCAAGCGATTCGGTTACTGGGGGCACTTTTTGAAACGCATTCTCAGTTCATGTCGTGGCTGGCACCCCAGCACCTTCTTGAACCATTGGCCATGGCTCTAGCTTCTTCCTGCTCGCAGGTGTCGGCAGTGGCGTCCCTTGCCCTTGTTTCTTGCTGCCGGAATAGTGCACAAGCAGCTGCTGCGTTTTTGCCAGATTTACTCGATAGGCTCATTCAAGGACCCCTTTCGAATACAGGTATGGACCCAGGATCGATCACCGTGCGTGTTAGGGCTATGGGTGCAACGGCTTGCTTGGCTCAAGTAAATGCAGAAGGCTTCCAACCATATTATAGTCCTATCATGCAAGGACTCTTGGGGACATTGCAGGTGGGATCGATAGATTTGGCTGCTGCCGCTTTGGAAGCTGCAACCATTATTGGGCAAGTCCTAGGAAAGGAAGCTTTCGAATCAGAGGCTGACAAGTTGCTGGCATGGATTATGCCTATCTTGCGCAATACTGACTCACCGATCCTCGAAGCATGCTTGTTGGCATCGGCAAGAATCGCTTCCGTTTTGGAAGAAGACTTTGCGCCGTTTGTGGACTCTGTGGTACCGCTATTGTTGCGTCGTGTGCAAGAACCACCCGAAGTCTCGATTGTCGTAAGTTTGTCATTGGATCATGCATTTTTCGCCCCATACTTTCGTACTCACTTCGTAACGATTCCATTGAACAACTGTAAGGACGGGAATAATCCAACATCCAACGACTGCAATGACGACACTACCGATAGCATGACTGTTGCGGTACCCGGTCGCGGATTCACAACTGTTACAATCAATACTACCAAGATTCAAGAGACAGTGCAAGCAATTCGGGCTCTGTATGAGCATGCAAAGGCAATGGGTCCAGCCTTTCCCTACATTCAGCAGTCGTTCGATGCACTATTGCCGCTCGTGACCTTTCCCTACTCAGCCGATGTGCGAAGTACGTCTGCCCAAACTTTGGGAGCTGTATTCAATGCTGCTTGTCTGGCAGGAGAGGAACGGGGCATGGAGCAATCTCAAGTGTACTTTCCATTGCTCACTGAAACTGTCGCAAAGCAAATGGCCAAGGAAATCGATTGTGATACAGATTTAGAGGGTCTCTATGCTTTTGCTGATTCGCTCAGCGAAGTGTACTTCACGGCATATCATTATCGAAAGACACAGAACGAGGCCTGGGTCAACTTTGGATTGTTAAATGCCCAGGCTTCAGTGGAAGCGTGTATGACAACTATGGTATGGTGTTTGGATCGACGATCCAAAATTACATCGATCATCAATAATCCCACAACTGGTCACGACGAAAAGCACGACTATGGCGATCAGCTGGAATCGCTGCAGCAACTATTGACTCCCTTGGTTGATTCCGTTGGGTACATCCTTAAACTACTGCGAGAGGACTTTGTCCCTCTCTTTGAACGATACATTGTTCCAATTTTGGCACCCAAGTTGCAGGATCAGTCCGATGCGCGGGCAAGTCTCGCTGCACTTTGCCTCTTTGATGATGCTGTGGAGCATTGTGGAGGCAAGGCAGCCACAACCTATTCTCAAGCATTGATGCACGGCATAGCCACGGCGTTTGAACTGCACAATGATGACAAAGATTTGCTTCAGGCGGGCGTCTATGGTATTGCACAGCTAGCACGCTATGCTCCAAGCAGCGTGTTGTCACCACATACCCAAGCTTTGGTTCACCGACTTTTGACTTTGACCAATCGTCCCAAGGACGAGGCAGGAGTGGATAATTTCTTGGCCGAGATGGCCGCCTCTGCGTTGGCAGCCTTGACCATTTTCGGACCATTTCAAGATCTCAAGTTTGTTCCTCGTGACATGCTGGTGAATGCTTTTCTGTCCCAGCTGCCCATACTAGAGGATGATGATGAAGCAAAAATTTGTCATGAAGGACTCTGCCACTTGATAGAGAGCAAAACAATCGCCCTTGAACAGGAAGCTGCCCGGCTTACCCGTATAATCGGAAGAGTCCTACTGGAAATAGAGCAAGGAGAAGATATTGCGACGCCTGAAACTGTTGAGCGCATGTCCTCGATTCTCCTTGCTATTCAACAAGCAGTAGCGCCCTCAACACTAAGAGAGGCGCTCGATGGATTAGAACCCCAGGTACAACACGCAGTTTGGGCAGTGTTCCAAGAGAGGGGAGTTAATAGGCTTCGAGTGGTAACTCCTTGAACAACTATAGGTGGACGCTCACAAATGCAACATCTGATTTTTAGCGCTCACACCTTTTAAAGGATCAATTACCATGCTACAACTAGCAATAACCACGGGAGCTGTTGGTGCATATCTGTCTTACAAGGGATCCCGAACTCAATCGAGGACAACTCATAGAAACACGGTCGAGCCATGGACCAAGTCTTCAATGACCAGAAAATGTCAAAACGTTCCAAAATCACATCCGCAGACTTGGCGCTGGAATGCTGACATGCGTTCCTTTTTCAACCTTCGGCCGTCCCGTGTGTGATCTTCACGCAAGGCCTGACTGACTTTTAGGCGAGCATTCTCATCATGGACAATGTAGTACATTTGTCCCAAGACATTCTTGTCTCGCTTGAGGAATCGGCCGCCTTTTTTCTTGACTTGGGCAAGAACTTTCATACTCAAGGCAGTCTTCTCATTGTTTTCCAATGTCTTGTAAATCTTTTGATATTCAAGGATAAGTTTGCGGTAAGATCGATTGCCTGGATGATGATGACTGTAGCCGCCCCGTCCCAAAAGAACATCCTTGTCGGTTATGGTGACATACTCCTTCTCATCTGGTTCTTTTCGGCGACAGCGTTTTCTACCTGGCTCTACAGACGATTGGGACACACTGCCCCAATCCTCGGATTGTGCGATAGTCGAAGAAGCCACCGTCTCATTATTCAAGTAGACCTCCTCTTCATCTCGAAGGTTGTCTGTTAACGAAGAGGATGATGCTCCCAAGAAATGGTTGGATGAGATCAACCGTGCAAGGGATTGCTGGCGAATACGCTGAGGAACAGATGGAACTTGTATTTGTTCACATGGCTGAAACAAGGCAAAATCAAAGCAAATCTGGCGGTCTATATCATTCTCTCTGGTGCTAAAGATTGAACACGAAATCGGCATAGGGATGTTTGCGGACTTCCGGCGTGGGGCTTCGTCTTGTCTTGTTTCGTCGATTTGGTGCAGAAAAATGTCAGGAAACGACTTTGTTCGAGCTGGAGGCATTCGTGGTTTCGCGATGGAAGCTTCCACATGTATTGATGGATCCAGTGAGTAACACTCGATGACTGGGATAGACGACTCCGCATTATCATTAATTTCACCACACTGTAACCCATCAACATTCTTGTCGCTCCATGAAAACAGTGTTGTGGCATCCGTATATCCGCTACTTTCCAAATCCAGAGCTTCGTCATAGTCGGATTCCATGTCAGCCAAAGAGTCAATCATGTCCCACCAATCTTGAGTACTTTCGCACTCGAAAGTCTCTTTGCGATATTGCATTTTCGGTGCGGGATCTCTACTTTGATGAATCGATTTTTTTGTGAATCGACGTCGTGTTAAGCCGCGAACAGTCAAGAAATCGAGGGAGCCAGCGACATTTGGTCGTGCCCTTCATATGCCGATTTCAGTTTTTCCACTTAATGAAATTTCGTGACGTCTTGCAGTAGTGCCACAAACCCATTTCAATACCGGTTGTTGCTCTGTGGGACAAAAATCCCCCTGTTGCTCATTCACTGACAGAAGGCTAACGCGGCACGTATGAAACTCCAATAAACAAAGGTGAGTCGTGCTGGAGTGGTGATATCGATATCCGCGTTTTCAGTGACATCTTATATACTCACCGTTAGTACTGGTAGTTCACACCTGTCACACCCTTATTACAGTGGTGCAACCATACACACAAGGCTATTTAGGTGAAAAAATAGGTTTCATGCGTTAGTATTGTAGTAGTAGTAACTGTAAGATGATGCGAGTAGCCCTGCTGCCCATGGGACCAAGCCTCATCATGCTAGTAGTACAGTAGCCTTGGTGCCATCCCTTGTCCAGCAGCACCGCCTTACCCGTTGGATGCAGCCAAAAACATACTTCGCTTTGGAATGCGGTAACATCCAGATTGACCAATTGGTTCATGTTTCTCTTTTTTACAACTTGATTCTTATTACCCGTTCAAAAATAGGGAATATCCTTCGATGATATCTGGCTTTTCAGTCATGCGGCCGTTGGAGGACCTTTTGCAATCATGTCCGAGAACCGAATGTGGCCAGTTTTGCGGCCATTGGAGGGCGAATGTGGTCGGAAAAACCATGGCTGCCAATGTTTGGGGTGTGACGAGATATGCTACTTGGATTGTCATTGGAGTTGACTTTTTCCAAATTCTCCGGCGGGTCTTGACTGTCAATCACATGTGGAGTAAATATTTATACATAAATGAAACAAAACTGAGTAAGCCCTTTTTGCGGTCTGTCAACAATGACAAAACATCGACCTCTCTCTCTTTTGTATTTCTCTGGAGTCTATAATGATGATGAAAGTTTGACGGCAACCACAAAGTTCTTTCAGTAGCATCCAGGTCGTGTATGTTGCTGTTTTTAAAGTTAGTTCCATTTCTTCCGCTTGAAGTTCGAATTGGTCGTCTTCTTGGTGTGGCTGGCATTGACCAGAGGTGCCACCACAGAACAAAGCGGGACCAGAGTCCCCAGAACCGATCAATCGTGGTGCATCCAAACAGGAATTTTTATATTCCATGGTTCCTTGATAGGGATGAGTCCGAAGCTTACACCACGTGACCCATTCGTAGACAGGAGAAGGCAAGCTATCACTATACGGACGGATGAGAGCCTTGGAACTATAGTGTCGATATTGTAGTCGAAGTTGTAATAGTTGTCGTCGTCGTCGATGCGGTCAATGCTGCTGCAAGAAAGGAATGGAACTGGAAAATTTTGTGCTTGGTCGTTGAAACGTACATCTGGAAATGGCGTACATTATTGTTATTGTTCAGAGGGCGTGGCTACGGGTAAAGGTTGGTAGATTGAACTGCTATGCGTCGAGAACTCAAACTTGACCTCACCCTCAATGAAGAAAAATAGATTGCGAAACCACCATCTGATGATATAACCACCAACGGTGACGATGTGGTTTCCAAAAATCTGGCTTCCCGCTAGGTGATGGACGACTCCGATTGATGACAATGCCGAAACGAATGAAAAAATGGCGCGAAATCTTTCATTGGCCAACACCTCGACAACGATAGGAAAAAACGGAGAAAAAGAATGATTCGCAAGTTCAAAATGAGCAACTACCTTATCAAACTGTATTTGTATATTCCTGCGAGCCATCATGACATCAAACCGCGACGATTGTTCATTTCTTTCATTTCTTGTTGTTTTGGGGCTCTCTTTTTGCACAGGCTGACCTCGAGACGAGCTGCATTGTCCGCGACGATATAGAAACGTCCCACAACTGCAGTAGCAGAAGCAGGAAAACGACCACCCATTCCTGGATCTGATGGTGAGTGTTCGCATGCTTTGAAGGATGGATTACCACGCTACAACCAGCCATAACCATGACAGTCATCAGTAACCGTGTATCTCTGACCATGGCTCCAGAAATCAATCGAGGACAACACACGCAAACGCCGTTGAACCACAAAATGACAAAATTCCAAATCCACCCGCATACCTAGCGATGGTAAGCGGATGTACGTTCCTTCTTCAATCTTCGACCCTCCGGTGTGTGATCTTCACGCAAGGCCTGACTGACTTTTAGGCGAGCTGTCACATCATGGACAATATAATACATTTGTTCCAGGGCGTGATTCTCGTCTAGCTTGAGGAATCGTCCTCCACTTTCTTTGACTTGTGCAATCACTTTTTTACTCAAGGCTGTCTTCTCATTGTTTTCCAATGTCTTGTAAATCTTTTGATATTCAAGGATGAGTTTGCGGTAAGATTTGTTGCCAGGATGATGATGACTGTAGCCGCCACGGCCCAAAAGAACATCCTTGTCGGCTACGGTGACATACTCCTTCTCATCTGGTTCTTTTCGGCGACATCGTTTTCTACCTGGCTCTACAGACGATTTGGACACACTGCCCCAATCCTCGGATTGTGTGATAGTGGAAGAAGCCACTGTCTCATTGTTCAAGTTGATCAGTTCATTGAAATCCTTTTCTTCTCGAAGGCTCTCTGTATACAAAGAGGCCGCTCTCATGAAGTGGTTGGATGAGGTCGAACGTTCAAATGATTGCAGGTGAAACTGCTCAGGAGAGGAAACTTGTGGAACTTTCACCCCTTGTTCACATGACTCGAGAAGGGCAAGATCAAAGCAAATCTGGTGGTCTATATCATTTTCTGTGCAGATAGATGTTGAAAACGACATCGGTATTGGGATGTTGACAGATTTCCGGCGTGGTGGTTCTTCTTGCCTTGCATCGTCGATTTGGCGCAGAGATGTGTCCGGAGACGACTTTCTTCGAGCTTGAGGCATTCGTGGTTGCGCGAAAGAAGCCTCCAAAAAGTACTCTCGATGAATGAAGTAGATGACTCCCCATTACAATTGATTTCACCTAACAATAACCCATCAACATTTTCGTCGCTCCTTGAAAACAGTGTTGTGGCATCCGTATATCCGCTACTTTCCAAATCCAGAGCTTCGTCATAGTCGGATTCTATGTCAGCCAAAGAGTCAATCATGTCCCACCAATCTTGAGTACTTTCGCACTCAAAAGTATCTTCGTGATATCGCATTTTTGGTAAGGGATGTCAAGTTTGATGAATCCGATATTTTGTGAAATCGACTTTGGGTTGACCAGCCACGACACAGTCAAGGAAACGAGAGAGTCGGAAACGTTTGGTCGTGCCCTTGATATGCTGATTTCAGTTTTTCCACTTAAGAACCATTTGGGAGATTCTTGATCGCTCGATTCACTTATATGCCACAATCACAGTTCAAAACCGTATTGGGCTCTGCGGGACAAAAATCCATTGGTTGCTGGTTGCTCATTCACAGAAGGTCAGCCCATGCTGAAGTACGGGTATGAAACCCAAATAACAAAATTTCAGGAAGTCTAGCCAGCCCGGTTTATCGATATCCGCGTTTTAACCGTGATGCAAGCAACAACACTCAAGCCTCTGGAGGTGAAAGCGATAAAGCAAGCAGCCCTGCTGCCTTTCTTGGGACCGAGCCTCATCATGATGCTTCTTGTACTAGACCGGGCGGCAACTAACTAGTAGTAGTGAGGACCATGATGACTACAACCGGTTGTCTTTCTTGTTTTCTTTGTCACGTGGTGCGTCCACGGGCGAACTAAGAAGGGGCCGGTAGTACGTTCATCATCCCAATGACGCGACCCTCGCTAGGGAGTGTCTTGCGACGGGATAAGATACTGGTAAAGAGGACGAAGGTAGAAAAAAGCTTGAGAAGATCATCATGCAGAGTGACTATAGGGCGGTAAAGTCTAAAAGTAGATGTCTTTCAGCCAGGGCGGGTCTGAAATGACTAGTGAGTTGAACGTGTATTCTGTAGCATAGACAGAATCCTCTCGATCGTGGTCTGGATTCATCTCACTCCTCCCCCGATTGATAGAAGAATATAGTAGCGACTAGTACTACTAGTACTAGCTATATAGATGAAAGTGGCACGTCCAACTCTGGAACGAGTGGCACGTCCAAGTATGAAAAGAGTCGATTCCGACGAGACTCCTCGGATACGACACCCAGCATAACCGTGAAAGAACAATCAAGCACGTTTCTCGTGCCGTGCGTCGCTCGTCAACGGCACAGATCATCAGAACAGGCAAAACACCTTTCTGAATACTGCGTAGAAAAACATGAAAAGCCAGAAAGCCAGAACAAGTATGATTCTTGAATAAAGTAGATCGAAGGGGTCAGGCAAACAATGCTCTGTCTCCCAGCAGGTCAGGAAAACTCTGTGTTCTTACAGTCTGTCCATCAAATTCTTGTGGTGTACTGTGGTTCAAGGGATCGCCTAGAAATATAATGGTCATTTTGTTATAGAAGAAAAATTATGCATAGTCAACAAGATCTGCATTCCAAGCAAAACTTGCTTTTCGAAATGGATTCCGGAATCATTCTCTCTCAAGCTTGGCTTTCCTTGAAAAAAACTTCCGCAGTCAATTCAGCTCCTCAAGAGAAGATCCTTTCAAAGATGGGCCACGATTGTCCATCCTCTAGCTCTGATATGTCTTTGTGCGAGACTTTTTCTGTTGACGTCCCTCTGGCGTGTGATCTTCTCGAAGCGCCTGACTGACTTTTTGTCGAGCGGTCACATCAGTGGCGATATAGTAAGGCTGCCCAGGAGCATCTTCATCGCGCTTCAGGAAACGTCCACCCCGTTTCTTAACCCAAGCCACGACTTCCATGCTCATTTCTGTCTTGGCATCAGTTTTCAGAAGTTTGTACTCCCTTTGATGCTCCAGAATGTGTTGGCGATAAACTATATTGCCAGGATGACGATTACTTAGTCCACCTCGCCCCAAAAGAACATCGTTATCTGAAATCTCGACATATTCCTTCTCGAGTGGTTCTATGCGTCGACACCGCTTCTGACCCAGGCCACTTGCAACCTTCGCAGCACTACTGTTGTCGACACCATTTGTTGAGTCATTAAGCATCACATCTGTTGGTTGCTTCTTCAGTGTACATTTCATCACATCCTTTGTCATATCCTTCGGTTTGCGAAGGCCTGACTTGACTCTATCAGCGAGTGGGTGCTCAATTGGTGAGGACAGTTTCCCCATGAAGTGGATGGATGAGACAGGTCTTGAAACGTGGAATGAGTCAAAGTTGAGGTCGCCAACAAGACTTGGCGTGCGAACTTTCCTGCGGTCATTCAATCTGCTCTCGCCACATCCATGCGAAATCTCCTGCGGAAGTCGAAATGCCGGCACGTTATGGAATGGTGTTGGCAAAGGAAGTTCAACTTGTTGGGAGGAGTCGAAGATGGTTGGAGCCATCTCGTGGCAATTGTGGTCGAAGATGCTGTAGTTGTACATAGGAGTTTGTGAAGGAGGGTCAAGACCCATGGACGTCGCAGGGATATCAATCGGATCGTCAAAGAGCGATGCTAGAGATAAATCATGATCTTCGTCCCCTAATGTAGCCCATTCTCGAGAGCGTTGTCGACTTGTGAAAGAACTGATGAAAGGAATAGGTGGATCGAAAGAGTGAGTGTTGATGAGGAAGGTAGGTTCATCTTCAACATCAATCATTTCATCAAGATCTTCATCGTAATCTTCGCTCATTGACGTTGTAGCTGTTGTTTTGGTGTGTCCACTATCATGCCAGTCCTGACATTTCTGGGATTTGAATTCAATGTCAAAAAACCGCTGCATGGCTTCACCGAAATCTTGAGCATCGTCGGATTCTATCGACATGTGATAACTCATCTTCTAGATTGTCGTAGTAGTAGAGGTTACAATTTTTAAGCTCTTTGTTTCAAATTGCCAATTGTTTCGGTTTTTGGACAGAGATCCACAAATCTCCACCAAAGTTCACCACGATTCAATGGCACCAAGAAAGCGACAATGCGAATTATCGCGTGTGCGTCGATCAATGGTATTCTCGATTGAGTGCTGGCTTCTGAAATATATGCCTTTGCAGTTCATATTACTTATAATGTAGACTTTTTAGTATTAATAATCGAAGGATGGGATGAGACGTGCTGTGTCGGCAGAAAGAGGAGTCGCGCAGCAATGACTTTGGTCATTGTGCCAATTTTGCATGCATCATCCGAAAAACGTCACGAGTCGTGCCCTGCTCCGTCATTTTTTCCATTCCCGATGCCATTTGAAAATGCCCGAATGACCTGGCCGTGACCTCCAGGAAGAGCAGGACTTCGTACGAAGTTCAAATAGACACTACGGTACTTGTTACTGACAATGACCACCTCTGGCATTCGGAACCAAAACAGTTAAGCTGTGAGTCATGGAGCTAGAGAGAAGAAAGCTCCGGTGGTAATACTAACTTGTTGTCACTGTAGGATGAGACAGGCGATAGTGAGCCGCCGAGCAGGGGCCAGGAGCGAGCAAGTCAGCAGTAGCAGCCCAGTCTAGTTAGTAGCAGCTCCTAGTATCTAGATTACATGATAGGAGCATAGTTAAGAAGTAGTTTGCTGTTGTTCTCTTGCTCCTCGCTTGCTAAGGTTTTTGGTAGTTTTCTACTAGTACCTTGTAACTCCAAGCAACTCAAGCACAAAGAAGATAGAAAGCCAGAGGGAGATGATCTTGAATCATGAAGACGCAAGAACTAACTGGAATTGTCTGAATCATCGACAAGCGCGCGTGTACGATGATGAATTGGTTGCCCCCCTTCATTATTGGCTACTGCGCGGATGGCTAGTAGTGGCTAGGTAGTAGCCTAGACTCGTAGGAGGGAGGTAGACGAACTGCTGCCTCCATCCTGGTCTGCTTGCTACCTAACTGGATGGTAGTAGCAAGGTTCACTGGCCTCGTCATCATGGTCATCCTCTCCCCTCTTCGTGCTTGTATACTGATATGCATCATGATGCGACCCCATGGTAAAAAATGATCGAAGGCACCATGATTTCCAGCAGCGTGGAATCACAGTTGGATCCAGTTCTTGTCGTGGTCGTTACTCACACACTCCGCCCGAGCTAATTCAATGCTTGTTCCATTCGAGAAATTCAACAGCATGAATCATATTTGCTGTCTGTGAACAATTGTCTCACTGCTTCACAAGTGCTGTTCCAAAGCGCGACCATTCTCATTCACTTATTACTGTCTCACAAGCGTTCACAGTTCACAGTGCCTTTTCGCATCGGGGAAAAAGAGAAAACAAGGTAAAAATCGGACCGTTCGTTTGCTTCCAACGGACAGATAAAATGCCAGCGCTTGCGCGTTGGAGCGCTGGCCACTCCAGCAGGCCTCGCCAGCGACAGGATTGGGTTGCGTGCTACCTGTTCTTGACCCGTCGATTCATCGTGTAGACCCTATATGACTACACACAATCTTGACACTTCGTCAGTGAGACGAATCTCGTTTCGAAAATCATAAACACCATGGAACTTTTCAAGAAGCAAGAAAGTTTAAAGCCATATTTTGCAACAGCCTATGCTTGTGCTGTATTTGACAAGGTCGCCAAGGCTGGATTTGGAATTGGTGCGGCAAGTGGGCAAGGTGTCGTTTACAAACTCTCGGATGGAAATGAATACAAAGTTGGTGAATCGACCATGATGCAGATTAGTATTGGATTTCAATTTGGTGGTCAAGTCTATAGTGAGATCATCTTTTTTGAAACTGAAAAGGATTTCAAGAATTTTACTCAAGAAAATTTTGAGTTTTCTGCCGATGCCAACGTTGTGGCATTGAGTGCGTCCGCCAGTGCCAAGGCATCTACCTTGGGGAATCAAAGCCTTCAAGCCGGAACAGCGCCTGAGAATATTGATATTGCAACTAGCTCTCACCCATATACAAAGGGAATGGCAGTATTTACCATTACTCTGGGTGGACTAATGTACGAAGCAACAATCAGTGGACAAAAATTTACCTACAAGGCACTCGACACCAATGTTACCACTTCATTTGCACCGGTACAAAAATAGCCGAACAATCTTCCATTTCCGTTCCTCGTGCAATCTTTTTTTTGTAGCTAATAAGAAATTGTTGGTCAAATGTATGCAACTTGAGCAATCGATAGACGCCTTAACTGTTAGTCAAGCCATTTCTTCCTAGCTCGGCAGAATATCATACCGGTAGTGAATTCCTGTGTCTTCTCACGCCTTGTCGACCAAGGAGTATTTTCCTAGTCAGAGATAGTGCGTAGTCTCACTGCATGCACTGATAACCGTGGATCCTGAAATGCTGTAAGTTTCTCCAAAACAATGTGAATCGATGACGCCAATTCACACTAAAGCTACCCCCCGCTCGCCGCATGATCCATAATACCTATTTCGAAACATCACGAGTATAGGAAGTGTCACAATCTCGTAACCAGGGACATTCATCCAAGAGGATATTCCATGCCAGTTGTAATCGTTCTTCGGCCAGTGCCAAAAGAAGGCGATAGCGCTTATCATCATCTTTACGGACAGAATAGACGGCATTCGTCCAAGACCGAAGGCGTGGCAGTACTATACTGTGCCAGTTCTGTCGATGCTGAAACAGTTGATCATCGATGGAGATTCGGTACACTGAAATCTCCAATTGATTTGGGGTACTTGTTTCGGCAGGAGTGCCAATTTCCAATGCACCTTCCTCGCATTTGTTGGTGCTCTTGGTAGTCACTTTTTGGAGCTTTGTTTCATCCATGTTTTTGGATTGGCTTTCGATGGTAGGCGGTGATGATTTCTTATTAGTGCTGTTTCCGTCGTCGCGAGAAAGTGACGTGATGGCGTCCACCTTGGATTCTATGGTCTTGATCGTATCATCGTTCGTAGCTGCCTTTTCTGTAACAAGATACTTCGTAATCTTATTTGTGACCTTGTTTTTCTTTTCTTGAATTGAATTTTTGGATCCATGATGATTTTTCTTCGGTAATCTCTCCTCGGTTCGTAAAACTTGGATTAGATCAGCATCATGTGTATCATACATGAGACAATAGACCGTCGCTTGAATCATTTCATATATTGGAGGTATTGGTTGTAACCGATGCATGCGATGTTTGCATTCAACAATGATTTGACGGAGCGTCCAACTTACGTCCGTATCAAACTCGTCGTCCACATCGCCATGGTCACTGCTGCTGCTGTTGTTGTTGTCCGGGTTGATATGGCATTGCTGCTTTGGAATGGGTACAAGCTCCTGACGAATACCGTCGACTGATCCTCGGAGACTAAAGAAGGGCAAATTATCCACTTGGACAAAAGAGGTTTCGTCGTCGTCATTGATACTGGCAAAGTCTACTTTCCTCGTGCTGGTATGGCGATTGTTGTGTTGATGGCTGTCACTGCAACCGGTCAACTCGGGCAGTGTATCCTTGTCGTGGATATTTGATTCGACCTTTTGACGTTTGCTGAGATTGTTGTAATTGGTAGATGAAAGTTGGTCACTGTCGCATTGATCCTGTTCGTCAACGACATCTTCTGCAAGCGTAGTTTTGGATGCCGTTGGAGAAGAATTAGAAGGTCGTGGTGGACCCATTTGATTGCCATGAGAATCAAAGTCCAATCTCCGCACTTGAGCATTACGCTCGGTAATTTCCCATCCACACTGTTTCTCGTACAAATCCAAAGCGTCTGATTCCCAAGTCGTTCCAAATCCGGTAAAAATACAATGACGAGCACCATCTTCCAACATGACTAATTGCTGAGATGTCAAACGTTTCGATGACTTTGCCTCTTGGGCAATCTGTCGACGTAAGGTTTCGGCCGCTTGTACCGAAGCCAGTTTGTTTTGTCCGGTTTGGACTTGCAGGGCTTGATCCATGGCGCGTTGCGTTGCTACACTTGCCTTTTGAGCCAATTCTTGCCAAACTTGTTGGTCCGAAACCACTCGCAAGCCAAGTAACTTGGCATCGTGCATTAATAATGCTTGTCCTGCCAAACCTTGATAGACGTGTTCATACAGGAGTTTGGGTAGACATTTGTAGGGATGAAAGCCAGCGCAAGCGGCTAGTTCCGACACGTTGATTCGTAAGGAATGACATTGATGTTGAAACGCACGGAACCGTAGTGGATTTAGGCTCTCTTGTTGTCTACGACGGGTGCGAGTGACGATTTGACAGACGGTTGCAGCACCATCCTTGTCAGTGTCCGGGTCGGTAGCAAGTTCCAGAACATCGTTCATTGTGACAGAGCATGCTAGGGGCGCTTTCATTATATCGTTACAAGTACAAGTACTCTTAGTCGTCGCATGGGACTTGGGGAGACGCTTCGGCAATGTGGTAATAGAAACTGATATGTACCAGGTAAAGTCTATTGGACATCCCTGGTATCACATTTGCTGGCAACAAAGTTTGAATTTGCCGGGACAAGGTCGGTAGCTTATTTACGTGCAAGTATACCTACAGGTATGCCTACCCGATAATTTTGTAGTAGCGCGCATCTAAAAGTACCTGGTACCTGGTACCAGGTACATGGTTATTTTGTCTTCTGGTACCACAGGTTTTGATGCCGCGGGATAACGAAGGCATCTCATCTTCACGTTTCACGAAGAATGGAGAATGGTTCCAGTACCAGGTGACAACAATTATGATTGACGAACAATTACAACCCCGAAAGGCTTCCGCGGCTCTGGCAACATGACAATAACGAAAGCAAGCATGATTCATGTGCGTTCTTGGCAGCAAAAAACACTTCTACGACGAGGGGACGAAGCGAAGACAGAACTATATACTACAGCAATAAGTACACGCCTCGGAACATCGACCTGAGGTGAGCGAGGTACAGGTGCCATCACGCACTTCAGCATTCACTCTACCTACCTGGTACCAGGTACTACCTACCCAGACAGGAATCGTGGCACTTGTTTTTATGTCTATTATCTTGGTGCGTGGCTAGCATCTTCTAGCGACAAGCTGGATGAAATACTGCATTAGACAACAAACTTTCGGCCGTAAGAACACAAACGACAAAATTACGAAGCACAATATGCCAGTATTTGCTTAGGGCATGGTCCTTTATAACTAGATTCAAGGTGGAAAGAGCAAGCCACTTTAAAATAGAAATAAATTTGCTCTTGCTAGATTCATCCAAAATTCGTATGTCATTTGGCATCATCATCATTGTCAAGAAGCATGTGAAACGATGGACAAAATGTAGAGATCAATTCCTGTTCAATGTCGTCAGTCGACGAATCGTTCGATGATGCTGGTGCTGGATCAGAACTAGTGACGGACGTGTCGTTCTGGGAAACTCGAATGACAGTATTGGCATAATTAAGAAGTGAGACTTGATGACTTTCAAACCAGGACAATGATGACGAAGACAAGGAATTACCAGTGAAATTGCTGTGCAGATCCATGTTTGTCGTTGTTTTCCGTGGTGTGCATGGTTCCTCCCCTGACATCATCATGGCTGTATGATCCGTCGAAGCAGCCGTTGTACTATCTATGGTTAGTGTGGTTGGATTAAGTAGTTGACTTCTCAGTATCGAAGAGGATAATACTCCTGGATTTTGGTGGTTGCCGATCGTTTGCACGTCTTTTTGTTGGTGTTGTTCAAGAATCGAGGAAGAAGTAGCAGAATGGATTGCAAAATCTTCCTCTTGATCTTCTAGTGGGCGTTTGGATTTGGACCGCCTCATACGTGCACAGAGAGATGGGTTTGTTCGAACGAAATAGTCACTTTGATAACCTCCCTTGTTCGGACCATTTCGTATCCGTTCAAAGGACCACAAGTTGATTTGACGCCGAAAGCTTTTGAACTTGGTTTGTCGAAAGAATCGAGGCATGATCACCTTTTCAAAGATTCCTGGCTCATGAACTCTGAATGGTGTCCCTACTATTCCTCGTTTCCTTCTCGAAAGCGGTGATTGTCGTTCCATTTCGTTATAATCTGTCATCATTGTACTACTAGTACTTCGAAGTTGCGTTGTAGTATTACTTTCAATGTTGCGATGGTCATAGTCCTGCAATTCTGGGAGCCAAGAAACAATGTGCGAAAAACCGTGAGACTCTGCTGCCTCTAACATTTGATGCAGCCGCCAAGGAAAGTGCAATGCGTGATAGGGCACCTCCTTCTCTTCGGCTGGACCAGTCTCAATCGGGTGAGACTTTATCGTCATCATGGAGCTTCTTACCGCCTCCGACGACATCGAAGATGCTACCCCTTGTTGTTGTTGTCTACTTATCAATCTACCAACACCCAAATCATCATCATTGGATATCGAACCTGCAAGCAGCGACGAAGAAGCACTAATCCCCATGTTCATCTCTGGCTTCATTGAAATGTCATCTACGAGGAGAAAAGAATTTTGTGAGGAAGAGCTTGTTTGTTTGTTCGATAGCAAAGTATCACGGCTTGCTGGAGACGAAGTCCACCGATCGTGGATGTAGTAATGATTGTTCGCTTCAGGACCAGCAGGTCCAGCAGCAGTCACCAGAGGTCTAATCGTCGAAGGTAAAAGTAGAGCGCCACCGGGTTTATTAACTTCATGTGAAATTGGAGTCAATCGCAGGCCCTCAGGGTGGCTACGATGAAGAAACAATGTCGAGGAATTTTGTTCCACATGGCCAGAGTCCAGCTCATGCTGATTCTGCCTTACGACGGCTAGCTCTGAATCATGATGTCCATCGTGGTGCTGCGTTATTGGATTGGATATTGGTATTCTGGTTGAAAAGGCCGAAGCAAGCGTTGAAATACTCCACATCATGGTGGTGGTGGTGTAGGACACAGGTTCCGACGATTCTGCTTCCTGTGTCCCTACTGAGTTGTGATCGTTGTCCTGGATGATGAACTCGGAAGTTGTACTAGGTTAAGAAGCTGAGGAAGAAGTTTCAGCAGTAAGGAATTTTGTCTTTTGTCATGTGCTTTACAGTTTGAAAATATGGATTGTATCGACTCACGTAAACTTGTGTGGCTTGATGGGAGATGATGTTGGGAACGGCAGACTTTGGGGCAGCTGTACATTTTTTATTGTTTTACCGATTTCAGCAAAACGAACTGGTGATGGTACGACACTTCTTCGTAAACCCGACCCAGGTAAATAGTTGCCATGGAACTTCAACTAAGTTTAGTGTCGATCGATTTAAGGAATGGTTCCCGTCGACGAACAAGAACTTTCTCCGTGTCGAAAGTTCGACGGGGAGTGCGACCTAACGTGAGAAGAATGGAGAACAGCTGGTGGTGATCGCGGGGTCCGGAAATCTGAACTTACGTGGTGCAATTTGTGTTCCCTAAAAAATGCAACTGAAAGTAAACAGCGAACGGCTTAGTCATGTATTCAAGCCGTCGATAAAAGTAGTCTGTGACATTAGGAATTATTCGTAAATAAATTTTCGGGCCATAACGGTTGCTCGACGAAGGGTTCCTTCTTGATGGGAAGTTCTAATAACGGCCAGTGAAAGCTGAAATGAGCTTGCAGGCAACTTTTCCTTCCCGAAGGCAATCACATCAGGTTCGCCATCGAGGTTTCGAAAAGCCATTTCGGAACTTTTATTTTACTACGATGTTGTGTTGTGGCACTGCATTTATAATGTTCCAAGAACTCATTCCCCCATGTTCCGGTTGTTAAGTCCTGTCAAGTCAGCAGGGCGTGGCAAGAATCGAATCAGTTGCTTGGGCCGCTATCATCTCTTTCACTGTTCTATAGAACTCTAGTCTCTATTCTTTGTGTTCTCTTCTGGCTGTTCGCAAGTTGTTTCCGATGGACTTAAGTGCGGAAATGCCCTATATATCCACTGGCTGCTTTCGCGTCCAAATGAAACATCTGAGCCCATTCCAGTCCAGGAGTTGTTCCCAGTGCGTCCACAAACATGGGGCACCAGGTACTGGTACCTGGTACTTCAACATGATACCTATATATGTACCTGGTATCCTGGAATCGGAATGATCGGACTTTATACATCCTGGTGAGCAATCCAACACCACCACTACAAGCTGATGTCAACTTTCGCAGTTTTAATGGAACAAGAAACGACCCAGTCCAGGATATGCCAAAAGAAATTCGTACCAAGTCCCAATCAGATCGAGAGGTATTACTGGCAGCATCGGAAGGTAAGATTGATGTTCTGCACCTCGCATCCGATCAATGCCTCCAAGCGACTGTTTGTTCCTCTGGATGTACAACGTTGCATTGGGCGGCTGGTAATAATCAAGTAGCGACGCTGACCTATTTAGTATTGCAACGAGGCCTTCCGGTGGATATCCCTGCCGTCAAAAAGTCGCGAGGTCGAACAGCCCTGCACTATGCCTGCCGTAATGGCCATTTGGAAGCCTCCAAGTGGTTGGTGGAAACAGGAGGTGCCGATCCCGATGCTCGGGCCAAACATGGTGTCTCTCCGTTTCAATTGGCAGTTTGGCAGAATCGATTGGACATTTGTGAATGGCTGGTACAAACTGGACGAGTGGATCCTGGGCAATTAAATGACTTTGCCTGTGGTGCCGTCCATTGGATTGGACTTTGTCCCTATAACCCTGATGTTGACTTGCTGCCCATGGCCAAATGGCTCGATTCGCAATCCGGCATTGATTTTCGGCTCGAGCAAAAACAAGGACATTCTCCCCTCCACAAGGCAGCTTGGGGTGGCCATCTCCATTTAATTGAATATCTTCATCAATACCAGGATCTTTGGGATGATTCTCCAGATGATGCTGGAAACTTTGCCGCGGATTTAGCCGACATGGCCAATACACCTCGACATGCCACAATTGCCACGTATTTACGACAACATTGCAGTCGAGCCAGAGCTGAGAGTTGTGCCATTTTAGGTGTTCCAGTTTCTGCAACGGACGCTGATATTCGAAAGGCTTATTTGAATCGAGCGAAAGAACTCCATCCCGATCGATCCAGCAGTGCAGTACGTGATTCATGGGGTGACAACAACAACCGAAATGATGAATTTGATGCACTTTGCAAGGCATACCATCATTTGGTCAAAGAAGGTGGATATGGCAATCAGTCCAATCCGGCACATTCACTCAAATTGATGCTCCAGTATGTCACCAATACTGTTTCGACCAACGCTCATGACGGCGAGAACAGCCAGTCGTTCGTTGATGAAAGCACCGCTACCTTGTTTAAAGCGAGGTTAATCGCTGTTCTACTCGAATATGGGGACAAGGGTTTGGATCTTTCCAATATCAAAAAGAAATGGAAACAAGTTTGGCCGGACGAGCCGTTTCCGCATCATGATACTACCAAAAAGAATTCACTAGCAGGTTTTTTAATTAGCCAAGCCAAGGATGTAATTAAACTGGTGAAAGATGAAGACAGTGGAGCCATCCGAGTTGTTCCCACATGTATTCGCCAAGAGTTGGTTGGTACATCTCGAATTGTGGGTGCAACAACAGGGCAGTGAATGGTATACGAGGGACCCACGTCGTGACATGGTCGCCAGTGAACGATGGAACACTACTCTTCCATCATGCTCATGGCCTTGCGGACATCTTCCACTAAGCGCTCAGCCCCTTCGCTATCACGACAGAGCAACCGCCAGCGGTGAGTTCGTGAGAGGCGACTGAGTGGATTGATCACAATCGTAATGGCAGTGGGATCTGCTCCTGCTGCCTGGACCTCGGACACTTGTTTTAGACTTGCTTGATCCACTAGGCGGTACGAGACATTGGATAGATCGACGTGACCTTTCTTTTTCTTGCTAGCTGTTGCTCCTGTTATTGTTGTGGACGGGTCCAATGGCTTGTGCGCGTCGGCGTGGTAGTCTTCATCCAACAAGTACAATTTGGTATCTGTAACTAGACAAATACGTCGGACGGTGCCTCTTTCTTCGCCATGTTTCCAACGCTGTCGTAAAATTTGATAGTGAAGGATGGTTCCCACAATTTCTGGTGTCACAGCTGCTTGGATGGCATCCATCACTGTTTGAGAATCGTTTTCGATCGCAACAGGGGCAACATCCGAGTTCAAGTCGATAGTTTCTCGTTTGGATTCCTTGACAAGGCGTTGGACTTCTTGCAAGATACTGACAGTGGCCTTTTTATTGCAGGTCAACAGTACATAGACGAACGGATCCGTCTTGCGGATGGCGGGATTAGAAAATTGAAGAATCAGGCGTTGAAATTCAAATCCAATGGTGATCTTTTGCAGCTCTTGGTACGTGTGGCGAGCGACAGCGTGAGGCCAGGGAGCATCGGCAAACTTGGATCCCTTGGGAATTGGATTGGGAAAACGTGATTTGATTCCTTTCTCTTCTCGCTTCTTGGTCACGTCATCGGTTCGTACAATAATGTAGAACGCGGCCGAGGAAAGACATAAATAAACATGGCGACATTCCGCATAGGGATCTGGAGTCCCTTCCTTGTACAATTGGTCTCCATGAAACCCCAATCTGATACGGCGGTTGGGAGCAAGGCGCCGAAGTGCTAGTTTTCCACAAGGAACGACTTGTTCCTCCCAAACTCTGACAAAGCGTTCCTGTGTTACTGCCCAGTCATCGATTTCTTGGGAAGCGGTCGTTACTAGTTCCTGTGAGGGACTCGTGGTCTCTTGTATTCGACGATCTTCTGGCCACAGTTGCAATCTTGGATATCGCATCGCTACAGTCTGCCAATCATCCCCATCCTCGTCGTCTTCCGCCTCACCGGTATCTGTCGGTGGTGGAGCTTTTCTCGACAATGGGAAAACATAAGTTTCAAAATACATCTTGAGATTTTCCAACACATCCATGTCAGACAATGACGGGGGACCATCATACACAGCATTTTCTTCGGCAATTTGAAACTTGCTGGTACGAATTGGAAAGTCCTCCCGATTAGTACCCAAACTGCTAAGGACCGAAAAATCGTCCGAATAGAGTTGTTCCGGCAAAGAAATCGATCGGAACGGTACTGTGGAAGTAGCAATACTTTGTTCATCGGCATCCATGACAAACGTTCTACTATTCCGTGTTTCTCTCCGTTTTCCAGCCGTTTCCCTTGGGTCTGGTGTCAAAAGGTCGGCAGTCTCCTCAGGGAATGGTGTTGCATTTGCATTATTGTTCAGTGGTGCGGCTAATTCTGGTATGGGCAGACGCGGTTTGCCATCGGGAATTAGACCACGTGCTACCTTTTGAACAAGATCATCCCACTCCGCCGTCATGACATCAAAGGTTCGGTTGGCTCCTGTTGTGTTGGTGAGGATTAATTTTTCTTTTGTGGTTTCACCGCCTGATGCAGTGGGTGCCGGTGCACTATCAGTCGTAGTCAGTGGTTCCGTTTCTTCAATAGTATCCGAAAGAGGAGAGAAAGTATTGGTATCATCCATACCATGATACAATTCCTCTTTTGTATTTGTGGAAGCGGTCAGGTCCGCGGTGGCCTCTGTATCGAGATCTGGTTCCGCCTTGGTTGACGTTGAAAAGAACGTTTCGGCGGCTGGGCTTGTGAAAGTTTCTTCTTCTTGTTTTTCATCATCTTCTTGCAAGATATCGTCGTCGACAGAAGGAGGAGTCACAACATTTATTGTGACCACGTCGTTGTTTGGCATGATCGATTCATCACCCTCTGCCATTTCCCTTCGCCGCAAACTAGTTAGGACATCTTCTAGACTAAAGGAGACACGAGGTTTCTCCTTTGTGTCTTGCACTGATAATGTTATTGGGGATTGTCGTCGTCGTCCTCGTTGTTGTTGTCGTGCTTTGACGGGGAATAGATTAAGTGTCGTCGTCGTGATAGTGATGGTATTGTCGATGCGGGCCTTGCGACGGGGTTGTTTTCGTTGTACTTTGCGAGAAATTCGTTGAATGGTAGGAGGGAGTTCTATAACAATGGCATTCCATTGATCCGTTGTAATGGTAAAGGAATTGAGAATGGGTAACTCTTGGGGTGTGGATGCTTGTCGAAATTCTTGAAACCATGTCCAGATTTGTTTGGGGTAATAGGGGTAATCTTGTTCGAGTGGATTCCCTTGCAACTGTAGAAATTGGAGTTGAGGGAGTTGACAGATACCAGCAAGTTCAGAAAGATCTACAATCTGATTGTGATCGAGCCAAAGTTCTTGTAACGCATATAATCGATCAATACCCTTGACAGTGACGAGGTGGTTATGGGAGAGTTGTAGACGTTGCAATTGACCACCCAAGTAAAGATGGGCTTGAGGAAGAGCCGTGAGCTTGTTGTAACTCAAGTTCAACTTGGTCAAGTACTCGGCATGACGGAGTCCGGAAATAGCTGCTTTTTGAGTGACCAAGTCATTGTTTGATAAGGAGAGACACTGAACGTTTCGGACACAACGGGACAAGACTTTGGATAAATAGGACGCTTCTCCAACTCCGCAATAGCTGAGATCTAAATGTGTCAGTTGAGAATATAGTTGCGATGATGATGATGGGAGTATCCGAGCAGGAGTTGAGAATGAAGTATGGACCGTAGAAGGCAGTTCTTTGGCAAACAACCGAGGCAAGTCATTGTACAAACAGGCCCTGTTCCATTTCAAAACTTGCAATGTAGGTTGCAGGGAGGACAAATGAGATACCCACGAGGGTGGTATCGAGTCTAGTACCAATACTTGTAATCTTGGAAAAATTCGCATGTCCAAGGATGGATGATGTTCGAGTCCTTGCATGAATTTCCAAAAGGCCTGTCGTGTGGTTCGTGGAATGGGCTCCTCTACCGTCAAGGCACTGTTGACGCTCATACCACTACAATTCAACTCGTCGGGGGGTTCCTGTGTTGATGTTATAGAAGTATCCGGTCGATTTGACTGTCGTGTCTTGGGTATTTCCGGTGGCCATGTCTGACGAATGATTCGTAAATGAGTTACCCGAGGGAGCAAAAAGCGAAGTAACCGCAATCGATCTGTCAGAGCCACCGTAGACCATATCGTCGGGCAAACATCTTCTCTTTCGGGTGGATAATACTGGCTTGATAGCCATCCAATGGCCGAAGCGGGGAGTGTCATGCCGCTTCCATTCGATTGACTGGGAGTATTTGCATTGGTAGCGGCCGAACTATCAACTTCGTCCGAATCTTCTTCGGGAAGTTTGGAAAGGTAGACAAAGAGTCGCTCGAGAAGCACATCCGTTGCACATTGCAGTCGTCGTGCCAGATCTTCTGCGTTTTTATCTATCGATGAGTCCATCACAAACTGATAGTGAGGTAGGTTCTAGGCCAAGGCCATAGAATATGATTGATGAGAATGGAAAACGGAAAACGTTTCTGTCAGTTGATAATTGCCAGTCCGCATTTTTAAGAATGGTAGGTATGTAGTATATATGGTAATGTTCATTTCTATGGATGTTGATGCATCAGTGCTTGGAGCGCTCACAGTCAATTGGATAGGAAACGAGGTAAAGCAGATAAATGCTGGAATATAGTAACAGTTATCATTGCACTTTGTGTAAAGATGTAGATTGGCCCAACACCTGCACTACTACCTCTTACGAAATTCTATCATTTTGCTTTGGACAAAAGGTCGATTGGAGAACGACTACTACCTGTAGCACTTCGAAGTACTAGGTAATACCTATCATTATCCATCAAGCTGTCATGGCAATGGTAGCCTTCTTGCCTGATACTGACAGTGGATGTGTGCATTTGTCCGAACTACCCCATAACCAAGATTTTGGTTGGGTTTTTGGCGGCAGGATAATGAATGTGGTCGGAACAGAATGCAATAATATAGTGACAATGCTTGCTCTTTACTAGAATTACTACTACTGCCTAAGTCTTCATCTTCATCTTCTTCTTTTTCTAATTGCAGACATCAGCTTTGGAACCGGATGCGGCAATAGCCTTGCGCGATTCACATCCCGCCAGACACCCTTGAGGAAAGGATGGATCTTCGGCGAGTGGTAAAGGCGTTTCTCCAAAACTCCATTGACACTCTTGCGTGACAAAGTTGGGGGATACTGTCAAGGCTAATCCCAATTGGTCTTGAAAGAATTGTTGAGCGGGTAATTTGCATTGATGTAAACATAATCCCTTGCAACCACTTTCTTGTAGAAATTTACACTTTTCCACCACCAATCCACCCAATTGTCCATCGTTGCGGCGATTGGGATAGGACGGTCCCACCAAGAATCCAAAAAAAGGTGGGGGTCACCACTGAAGTTAGATAGGGCGCATAGAACCAGGGACCCAATTGAACATCGGTGCCAGGAACAATGCCGCTCATAAAGATGCGATAAAAGGGTGGTAATACCGGTGTCATGAGACCCGCCAAGGTGTCTCGAACCATTTTATGTTGAGCCTCGGGAGTTTGTCCTGGTTTTAATAAAAAGGTTCGTCCTTGATCGACCAATCCCAAAATCCCCTCGCGGGGACTGGTCACTCCTCCCGTATTTTGAGTGACGAGCTTGCGAAAAATGTTGAGTAATATCTTATCCAACAAATTGTCATCATAGCGTTTGGCATTCAATTTACAATCTTCCACTACCAATTGTCCATCCAAATTATATTGCTTTGATCCGACGGGTAAACCCTTGGCCAAGGGAACATCTTGAATGTTGGGTAATTCGTTGCGGGGGATGCGACTGGGACTGAGAAAACTAGCCGTGGCGACATAGGCTTGATAATCTTGTTGCAACAATTGAACCAACCAATGATATCGACGATTTTCCAAGGCCTTTTTTTGTAATTGAAAGATTTTACTCGTCCACAATCGATTATCAATTTCCAATTCATCAATGGCATCACACACCAAAACTATATCATTGGCAGTAATAGTAGTATCCTTTTTGAATGATTTGGAAAATGTTTCAAATACTACCATGGACGCCTTTTGTATTTCCTTGGCTTCTTCCTGAAGCATGGTTGGAATATCCATGGTATTGTCGTTGGTCATATAACGACGAGGTTGGTGGTGTCGTGTGCCCTTGGCGATACTCATGGCGGATCGAGATAGCACTGTCCGACAAGACGAATCACAGGACATGAATCCATGGACTACTGTGCATTTCCCCCAACCCAACAACAAAAGAAACCAAAGATGTGTTGAATTCATGTTGTTTACAGCCCAGTATGAATCAATCGGACTATGCTTGTGTTTCACAAATGGATCCCAATTGGCAGCCGATCTTCTACACAGCAGAGCGGCGATTTTGATTATCATATCAGTTGACACCTCCGAACACGAAAAACCAAGTGTCACGTGGCATCTCAAGTTTGAAAGGGAATCTTTCGCTTGGAGAAGTTTAGGACTCGAGATTCCTCACGGGAGCAAAAAACTGCTTCGCATTGTTCGGAAAGATTCCATCATGACAGTTGTCGCTGCGACGCGACTGCAACTCCGATTCCCTATGGAAGACGTCAGCAAAAATGCTCCTCCGTAGGGTGGCACGGAAGAGGTAGAGGAAACACTCGACCAACTGCTGTTGCGATGATGGCACACGCCTCATCACTCAACCCCAAGTCCGGAACCGGCCCGTTTCAATCAATTTTTCTTCTTTTGCACTAACAATACCAGCAGTATCACAACCCACTTCGTCTCTTACCTTGTACTACTGGTTGGGTCAAGCATTACAATGACAATGGTAGCGCAGAGGTGGGATTCCAGAATCGCTGCCATGACTGCTCAATCCTGCGA